>CM077199.1:32296858-32556858 GCA_039654625.1 Rhinogobio ventralis
CGAGGTCCGTCGCAGTACGCAGTTCCTGCATAACCCCTGGGTCGGAACTACCCTCGTGCAATTCCATGAGCGCTTTGGCCTGGTAGACCTGCAGGAGCACCATGGCATGCAGAGATGACGCGGCTTCTCCACAGGCCGTGTAAGCCTTGCCGGTTAGCCCGGACGAGAACTTACATGCCCGGGAGGGGAGACGCGGATTTCCCCGCCAGTCGGTAGCGGTCTTAGGACACAGTTGCATCGCAACCGACCGCTCCACTGGGGGGATCTCCACGTAACCCTTCGCCGCGCCACCGTCGAGGGTAGTGAGGACGAAGGAGTCAGTCGATCGGTTTCTAGCGCTATAGGGCGCTGTCCACGACTTCGTGAGCTCCTGATGCACTTCCGGAAAGAAAGGCACTGGGGCGGGGCGCTGAGAACCAGCACGGTGGAGGGTTCCACTCGAGCCCGACACTCGCGGCGGCCCGGGAAAGCATAGCCGTGAGCTCTGGATCGGACTCGGGCAACGCTACCACACCCGAAGGGGGCAGCGCAGCCGAATCTTCATCTCCAGAGTCCATTAGCTCGTCCCCTGATGCGGCGATCGAAACCATATCCTCAAACGGAGCCCCGAAAGTAACAGCTGGCCCCCCGCGGGAAGGACCAGCATGCTCTTCCGGAAGCTCAACCGGCGCAGCGGAGGGGGGAGGGGCCCGAGGAGCCTGTTGGCCCGGCGGGAGTGCCCTCACAGTAACCCTCAGGTCCCCACCAAAGGCATCAGCCAAAGTAGCAGCCCTCTGCTTCGGGGCAGGAGGACCACTAGATCGGGGGATGCACAATGGGACTCCACCTTTTTTAAGGTAGTCGAGCCTGGACCGTAATACTGCGATGGTCATATTCCCGCAATGGGAACATGAGTTATCCACGAAAGCCGCCTCAGCGTGCTGAACGCCCAAACACGTGAGACAGCGATCGTGTCCATCAGCTGGGGACAGGTAACGACGGCATCCAGAAACACACGGTTTGAATGACATCTTGAAAAAGACGCAGGGTCAAACCGTGTCGCTCTTTTAGAGGAAAATGCTCTGATCAGTGCCGAGGCACGCAGGGGAAATGGCCGCGGCTCGCAGTGGTTCAGGGGTGCAAGCCCGCTGAGAGCACTCAAAATGCCCAAAGCTGTAAAAACAGCTGTTTGTTTGCTCTTTTTTTCTTTCAGAAAAAAACTCTATTTGCGACCACCGCTGCAGGCACCGTCACACCGACACTGGCAGAGCTCCAACTCTCTTTGTCCTCGCAGGAAACACTCTTCGTAGGAACAAACAAGCACATGAATGTTCGGCTCCGAAGTTGAAAGCGATATGCGGTACTTCCACTTCCGTATTTATACCCGCGCTGCGGGGCGGAGCGTGGGACGCGTCTACCGCATGCCAATCCTCATTGGCTCGTTTTTAAACACTCGAAGTAGATTGGTCTCTGAAAATAGATCCCAATTCGTCGGTCAGTTCCGACGTACGTCGAACGTGACCGACTGAAAGGGAATTTAATATTTTTATCATAAAGGATGAGTGACTATTTAGTCAATTTTTTGTCATTTTAAAACAAAGTCTACTCTGATTGATTATATGCCCAGTATCATTTTCCAAATTAATTATTTGCAGAAAATAAAGGTACACTTTAAAAATAATACAAATCATCATTCACTCTATATTAAGTGTCTTTAACTACTACTGTACTACTATTTAAATTAATCATTTGATTCAGTGCACTTATTGTTTACGTACATGTATTTACATTGTACTTGTAAAAAACCTGCATGTTATTACAGCTGTAATTAATTTCTGTAATTAGATCGATGATTACACTGTTGACACTTCCCTTACACCTTAACCCACCCTTAAACCTACCCATACCAGCAACACTGCCCTAACCTTACCCGTGTCCCTCCTCAACAGCAGCGAAAGTGTTTTACAATACAGCATCAACACTATAATTATACTGTACCTTATTTATTTATTTATTTGTTTGATGTAGTTAAAGACACCTAATGTAAAGTGTGACCAAATCACCTTGTTGTAACTAACACATTACCTGTGCTGCAACCCAGTTAACCGTCTGAGGGAAGAACTTGTAGCACCGGAGTCCAAAATTTGTCCATCCACAGGGGCATATTTTACCTAAATGAATTGCATCCAGTGCATAAATGTTAAGGCTTCTGTAACATTCACAGCAATTTTTTAAACTTTTTTATTATTATATGTAGCTTATTTTATGTTTGTGTGATTAAGTGTCTAAATTATGTGTATTTTGACACCCTAAATTCCTCATTAATCATGCAAATATTAGTAAATGGAATATTGTATATTTCCAAAATGCTTTTAAAATGAAATAGCGAGGGTTTTTACAAATAAATGTCTTACCTGCATCCCCCATGGAGAAGATAATAAAAAGAAGCAGAACACTTCTCAGCATTGCCATGATGAACCTGAAATCAATAAGCAGGAAAAGTCAAATGTCTGCACTCTGTGGATTCTCAATGTATTTAAAGACAAAACACAGATACTTTAGAAATATAATTCAGTAGGTTTTCGTTCCAAAAACTCACCTTGATTTGGTTGTTGCCTTTAGAATCTCAGAGGAAGATTTTTTATACTTTACTTAATGTCAAGTGTGTATAGGCTAAGGCACGAGGATGAAATGTGATCGTTTGATATGTAGACTTTTGTACACATGAAATAAAATACAAATATTGGAGAACGAGAAGATGAGCCTGTAGAAATGTAAATGTTAGTTTAACTAAATATTTATTTATTTAAGTATTTTAAAATTGTAAGTTGAATATTAGTCATAAGGGACATTTTCCCCATTAAATATTTGAAATAGACCAGGATGGTTGTAACAATTTTTACATTTCTGTCTGCATATTCTTGGAGTTCTTTTAAGCCAATGCGTTCAAAATGTGATTAAAACTCTTTACAAGTGTCAGCTATTAAATGACATAGCTGTTCCCTTTCAGTCAGTACACTACGAGTTACGTCAGTTACTGACGGAATGGGGGTTTCGCTTAGAAGCCAATCGCCTTTGAGCTCTACAAAACGATGGGTCGCAACACTGATCAGACAGGAAATGCGGAACTCGCTGGAACGTGCCGTAACACCAACACTCTGGAGAGAAACTCGTCTTGAAGAGGAAGCGCTCAGGCAGTAAACTCGGCCGCAACCCCGCCCCACGGCGTGGGTATAAAGGGCGTTGCGTGGCAATCTCGCATTATGTTTTTGCTTCAGAGCCGAGTTTACTGCCTGAGCGCTTCCTCTTCAAGACGAGTTTCTCTCCAGAGTGTTGGTGTTACGGCACGTTCCAGCGAGTTCCGCATTTCCTGTCTGATCTGTGCAGTGATCGAGCACAGCGTGCGCGTTCTCCCTGGGTGCTTCGGCATTCTGCAGAGCTTTTCACTCCTCTCTAAAAGAGCAGCACGTGGCACGTCTTTTTAAAGATGGCTCGCCCGTGCTCCGTTTCTGGGTGCGGTCGACTGGTACCTCCGTTTGATGGTCATGATCGCTGTTTGGCGTGCTTGGGCCTCGTGCACGCTGAACGCGCGTTCATGGATGAGTCATGTTCTCACTGCGGGAACATGACCATCTCAGTGTTGCGATCGAGACTCCATGATCTCCGTAATGGGGGGAGAGTCCCCTCTACCACACCCCAATCTACTTCCTCCACTGGAGGGGGTACTTTGGCTGGTGGTCAGGGTGATCTGAGGGTTACGGTGTGGAACAACTCGACGAATCCTCCTCGGGCCACACCCCCCTCCTGCACACTGCAACCCGTGGTGTTGCCTGATGAGGGCGCCGGGGCTTCCCGTTCGGGGCCCTGCGTTTCATTTGGCGCACCCGCGGAGGATGCTATGTCGATCGCCGCATCACAAGGTGGGCTGGACTCCTCCGGAGATGACGATTCGGCTGTGTTGCCTCCTTCGGGAGTCCCAGCATTGCCCGAGTCCGATCCGGAACTCACAGCCATGCTTGCCCGGGCGGCCGAGGCGATTGGGCTTGTGTGGAACCCTCCGCCATGTCCCGAGCGTTCCCGGCTAGATGATTGGTATCTGGGGGCGGCCCGTGCCGAAGGCGCCCGTCAGCCCCCAGTGCCTTTCTTCCCGGAAGTGCATGAAGAGGTGTCGAAATCGTGGAAGTCTCCCCTGACTTTTCGCGATCGCTCGGCAACCACTTCCGCCTTCACTGCCCTCGATGGCGGCGCGGTGAAAGGGTACACTGGGGTTCCCCCTGTTGAGCGCTCTGTTGCGATGCAACTGTGTCCTCAGAGTGCTTCGACATGGCGCGGTGACCCAAAGCACCCGTCCAAAGCCTGTAGATTCACGTCCACGTTGACGGCGAAGACCTACAGAGCTGCGGGCCATGCCGCGTCCGCCCTGCATGCCATGGCCACCCTACAGGTCTATCAGGCCAAGGTGCTCATGGACATGCACGAGGGCAATGCTGACCCTGCGTTAATGCAGGAGTTGCGGACGGCCACCGACCTCGCTCTACGAGCGACGAAGGTGACCGCTCGCTCTCTTGGTCAGGTGATGTCCACTTCGGTGGTCCAGGAGCGACATCTATGGCTCAACCTGGCTGATATGAGAGAATCTGAGCGGACACGTTTCCTCAATTCTCCCATTTCCCAGGATGGGCTATTCGGCGGGGCGGTCGAGGACTTCGCCCAACAGTTCTCGACCGCTCAGAAGCAGACTGAGGCAATTAAACATATTCTGCCCCGGCGCCCAGCTGCTGCCTCCACCCAGCCGCCGGCTCAGATGCCTCAGTCTGCTCCCCGCCGAGGCCGCCCCCCTGCGACTCCCGCCCCTCCTGCCCGGCCCCAGCAGCAGCCTTCACCCGGGCCGAGGCGTGGAGGACGTCGCAGAAAGGCGGCCCCGCCCGTCCCAGCCCCCCAGCCTGCCAAGCGGCAGTCTAAGCGGCGGTCCTGAGACGGGCGGCTCGGAGGTGACCTCGGTTATTTCCCAGGAGATGGTAGCAGGACCACTCCTTCCCCCGGTGGAGGGCCGGGGGAGAATCTTTTGTTTTTCCCTTCCGCCACTGGCCTCACGGCCGGCGGTACCCTATCAATGGTTAAAGAAAGAACTGACATTCTCACCTCCGAGCCTCAAGAGGGCGCGGCGGGCAGTGCGCGACGCCCCATGGCCTCGCCGCTCTCGGCCCCCTCTGTCGCCAGCCCCCTGGCAGACGAGACCCCCGTGGAACGCTGGTCCTTCCCTGGTCTCCTCTGTCAGGGCGCGGAATTCGACCCCGCCCACACCCCGGGACGCTCCCATGCCTCCCTTGTCTGGGCCGGTCATTCCGCCTCGCTGCCCCATCGGGGGTACGCCGGTGGTTCGCATGACCCCGCTGGTTCAGTTCTTGGGAGCCTGGCTAGCGCTTCCCAACCTGTCCAGTTGGCTCGCTCGCACCATCCGGCTCGGCTATGCGATTCAGTTCGCTCGGTCTCCTCCCCGCTTTCGGGGAGTCCGCTACACCGTGGTGGGTGGCAATGCCCCTGTCATGCGTGCGGAGGTCGACACCCTACTGGCGAAGGGTGCGATCGAGATCGTCCCTCCAGCCGAGATGAAGTCCGGCTTCTACAGCCCTTACTTCATTGTACCCAAGAAAACCGGTGGGTTACGGCCAATCCTGGACCTGCGCGTCTTGAACCGAACCCTGCACAGGCTTCCATTCAAGATGTTGACAGCCAAACGTATTTTCGAGTGCGTTCCTCCCTCGGATTGGTTTGCAGCGATCGACCTGAAGGACGCGTACTTTCATGTCTCCATTCTTCCTCGACACAGACCGTTTCTACGGTTTGCCTTCGAGGGGCAGGCATATCAGTACACGGTTCTCCCCTTCGGGCTAGCCCTGTCCCCTCGCGTCTTTACGAAGATTGTCGAGGCAGCCCTTGTGCCGCTCAGGCAACACGGGGTTCGCATCCTGAACTATCTCGACGACTGGCTGATTCTAGGCCACTCTCGGGATCAGGTCTGCGAACACAGGGATCTGGTGCTTCAGCACCTCGCCCGTCTGGGCCTTCGGGTCAACTGGGAAAAGAGCAAACTCTCCCCAGCGCAGAGGATCTCTTTTCTCGGTATGGAAATCGACGCCATGTTCGCGCAGCTTACGAGCGAGCGCGCGCAGTCTCTGCTGACTTGTCTTCGCCAGTTCGAGGGCAAGAGTGCGGTTCCACTGAAACTTTTTCAGAGGCTCCTGGGGCATATGGCGTCAGCAGCCGCGGTGACCCCGCTTGGTCTGCTCCATATGAGACCGCTTCAGCACTGGCTTTGCGATCGAGTCCCGAGATGGGCATGGCAACACGGCACCCTCCAGGTCCCAGTGACCCGAGCCTGCCGTCAGACCTTCACCCCGTGGTTGAACCTCAGTTTTCTAGGGGCAGGTGTTCCCCTAGAACGAGTTTCCAGGCATGTTGTTGTCACAACAGATGCCTCTTCCACGGGCTGGGGCGCCATGTGCAAGGGACATGCTGCCGCGGGCTCCTGGATAGGACCCCAGCGTCTATGGCATGTCAATTGCCTCGAGTTGCTGGCCGTACGTCTTGCCCTGCACCGCTTTCGAGCCCTGCTCAAGGACAAACACGTTCTGGTCCGTTCAGACAGCACGGCAACAGTAGCGTACATCAACCGACAAGGTGGTCTACGCTCCCGCCGGATGTCGCAACTCGCCCGCCATCTCCTCCTATGGAGTCAGAAGCATCTGAGGTCGCTTCGTGCCGTTCACATCCCGGGAGACCTGAACTGCGCAGCCGACGAGCTGTCGCGGTTCCAGCCGCTCCCGGGGGAATGGAGACTCCATCCCCAGACGGTTCAGCTGATTTGGGAGCAGTTTGGCGACGCACAGATAGATCTGTTTGCCTCCCGCGACTCTTCCCATTGCCGCTGGTACTATTCCCTGACCGAGGGGACCCTCGGCACGGATGCACTAGCGCACAGCTGGCCGCGGGGCCCACGCAAATATGCGTTTCCCCCAGTGAGCCTTCTCGCACAGGTTCTGTGCAAGATCAGGGAGGACAGGGAGCAGGTCCTTTTGGTCGCCCCATATTGGCCCGGCCGGACCTGGTTCTCAGAACTTGTACTCCTTGCGACAGCACCTCCCTGGTCGATCCCTCTGAGACAGGACCTCCTGTCTCAGAGACGGGGCACCATATGGCACCCGCGTCCCGACCTGTGGAACCTCCACGTGTGGAACCTGGACGGGACGCGGCAGGTTTGAGTACCCTGCCACCTCAGGTGGCGGCTACCATCACTTCCGCTAGAGCCCTGTCTACCAGACAGGCCTATGCGTTGAAGTGGAACCTCTTCGTCACCTGGTGCTCCTCTCGGCGAGAGGACCCCAGAAGATGCTCGATCGGGTCCGTGCTCTCCTTCCTCCAGGAAGGGTTGGAGCGAAGGCTGTCTCCCTCCACCCTGAAGGTCTATGTGGCTGCTATTTCAGCTCATCATGACCTGGTGGATTCTAAAACGGTTGGACAGCACGACCTGGTCAGTAGGTTCCTCAGAGGTGCGAGGAGGTTAAATCCTCCTCGCCCACCTCAGGTACCCTCTTGGGACCTAGCAGTGGTCTTAGCTGCCCTGCAAAAGGCTCCCTTTGAGCCATTGCAGTCAGTCGAGCTGAAGTTCCTTTCATTGAAAGTGGCGCTCCTGACTGCTTTGGCCTCCATCAAGAGGGTAGGGGACCTGCAGGCATTTTCGGTTGACGAAGCGTGCCTGGAATTCGGGCCGGCCAATTCTCACGTCATCCTGAGACCCCGGCCTGGATACGTGCCCAAGGTTCCCACCACTCCCTTCAGGGACCAGGTGGTGAACCTGCAAGCGCTGCCCTTGGAGGAGGCAGACCCAGCCTTGGCACTGCTCTGTCCAGTACGCGCCCTTCGCGCTTACGTAGACCGGACGCAGTGTTTCAGGACCTCAGACCAGCTCTTTGTCTGTTACGGAGGGCAGCAGAAAGGGAAGGCTCTCTCCAAGCAGAGGTTGTCCCACTGGATAGTGGACGCCATTGTCCTGGCATATCAAGTCCAGGGCATGCCATGCCCCCTCGGGGTAAGAGCACACTCCACCAGGAGTGTTGCCTCCTCTTGGGCTCTAGCGCATGGCGCCTCGCTAACAGACGTTTGTAGAGCTGCAGGCTGGGCGACACCCAACACATTCGCAAGATTTTATAATCTCAGAGTGGAGCCTGTATCCTCTCGTGTACTCGCCCCTACTGGCCAGTAACCGGACAGGCTCAGGTGTCTTTGCTTGCTGCGCCATTCCACTCCGCGGACTGGATGCGTGCGCTATTCCTCTCAGGTGAGCTTCCCAGTAAGCCCTGAGCTCCTCCAGCACTGTCGATGTCGTCACCAGAGCGAGTGCCCTTTTCAGGCCACCCCTCGTGTTCGGCTAGGTGCCTCCGTGTGCTTGGTTCCCCCGCTGGGTAACCCCCACATGTGTATTTCCACGGTAAGTCTCTTGTAGCTCGTGTCTTCCCTTGGCAAGACACCTTGCCACGCCTGGGGTTGAAATTTTCCACCTTCGGCTGGATACCCCAGAGTGTTCCCTATGCAGCTCCGTCGGGTCATAGGTGTATTCTTCAAGTCCCCCCCTTTGGGTTGGCATTGTGTTGCATTCTCCACGTGGGATATGCTTCCCAGTGTACCTTGGTAGCGTTGAGCCTAGCCCCTCGTTCGTGCCACACTCACGGCAGGGAGCCCGGGTCAGCGCAGGACGCTGGAAGACAGCCGTCATGGCGAGATTGTATTGGGACCCCCATTCCATCAGTAACTGACGTAACTCGTAGTGTACTGACTGAAAGGGAACGTCTCGGTTACGTATGTAACCCTCGTTCCCTGAAGGAAGGGAACGGAGACGTTACGTCCCCCTGCCATGACCGCTGTACCGCTGGAACTGGCCGGGCGCTCATGCCTCGGCTCTTCAGCAGGTAAACATAATGCGAGATTGCCACGCAACGCCCTTTATACCCACGCCGTGGGGCGGGGTTGCGGCATGCAAATTCCGCAGACCCATGGCATTTTCATGCCATTGGCTCGTTTTGTAGAGCTCAAAGGCGATTGGCTTCTAAGCGAAACCCCCATTCCGTCAGTAACTGACGTAACGTCTCCGTTCCCTTCCTTCAGGGAACGAGGGTTACATACGTAACCGAGACGTTATCTTTGCAGCACAAACAGAAAATGTGTGGTTTCGATTCAAACACAAGGAGAGAAATGTTACAATTCACCCCATAGTCCAGGTTAGTTGTAACAGACCCTGGGGTGAGATGTAACATTATTTTTCCACCGGGGTGATATGTAACATTATGAAATAAGGATTATGACAAAAAAAAGTTTTGAAAGTTTTTTTATTCAACACAGGCATTTTAACATAATTGATGTGTGTGCATGTGTGTAACAAATGCTCATTTTATGTCCCTCAATTTGTCTTTCTCTTCCAAGACCTAGGCCAGGGGTGTCCAATCCTGCTCCTGGAGGGCCACCATCCTGCAGAGTTCAGCTACAACCCCAACTACACACCTGAACCAGCTAATCAAGGTCTACTAGGCATACTAGACACTTCCAGTCAGGTGTGTTGAGGCTAATTGGAGCTAAACTCTGCAGGACAGTGACCCTCCAGGACCGAGTTTAGACACCCCTGACCTAGGCATGTTAAAATGTAAAAAAATAAAAAAGGTATAAATACATACTTCATTTATGTTACTGAACCAGAGTCTTGTAGCCATGAAAGCGCTCTTTTTAGAATAAAATAAATTTTGTGCTAATAGGTTTTGAAAATATCAAGAATATCAAATCAATCAGTACTAACTTTTTGTTTTTGTCTTAGGCTAATGCCCAAAACTGCATGTCTGCTTTCTGCATGAAGCAAATTAACCAGATAATCTTAAACTAATGTAGCACAGTTGTTGTTAAACATTTTTAATATGCATCAAACAAAAATATTACGTTATGTTTAATCAAAGCTACATTTAAAAAGCTAAAGTTCAGCTACATTTTACATTGTTAGAGTACTTCCACATAGAGTAGGCTATTTCTCATTACAGTATTTCACTGATGCGGGAGCAAGGTGAGACATAATAAAGTAAATATGAAAAGATATGATGAAATGAAACAACTCTGTTTGGAGCTCTGGTCTGTTTGTACAATACAAGGAAACTGAGAAATAGTGTTCACAGGAAAACCATCTAGACCAACAAAACCATATTTATTGTGAGATGATAGATAATGATAATGGAGATAATATTGTTAATATTTAAATGCAGTTTAAAAGACAGACATGTTTAAATATTTGGAAAGTTTGCCGGCATGCATGCATGCAACGTTTCTGGCCTCCCATGACATCCAAAAGTTTTTTTCGAGGATACCGCCAACGAAGATGGAGACACTGGTGGAGCTGCCGGGTCGATGAGCCCACGCGAGAACGATGGCGCTGGAGACAGAGGTGGAGAAACTGATAACCAGAGGACAGAGGCTGAGCCAGTGGGACAGACAGGCAGAGGTGGAAAGAGCAATAAAATATTCTACTCAAGTAAAAGTACCATTACTTCAATGAAATTTTACTTAAGTACAAGTAAAATAACCGGTCTAAAAATCTACTCAAGTAAAAGTAAAAAGTAGTTCATTTCAAATTTACTTTTTTTAACAGCGGGGTGGGGGACTCTCCCGAGTAGGGTTGTAATAGAATGAGATTTTCACAATATGATAACCATCTCAGAAAACATCAGAGTTTTACAGCATCACGATATTAAACAAATAAACTGTATTATTAAATTATGGTTATTATTATCATTCGTTAAAATGGCCTTTAAATGAATTAAATTGTTTTTTTGGTTGAACAAATGCTTGAAAACCATTTGTTTGTTTTGTTTATTAAAACATCAATAAAACATGTATAATCAACTAAATTCATTAAATGATTATGAATTTATTGATGAACTTATTTTTATCATTAATTTATTAAAATTTCCAGGCAATATGAGCCACGAATGATGACAGTCCTGTCATAAACCCTGGGCTGAGCGACCATTCGTGGGGGGCACCCATGATCAGAGGTACTCGCCAACACGGCGCCCCCAGTGACGGGCCTTGGGCCAGGAACCAAGGACCTTTCCACATAGCCAAGATGCGGAGACACCGCCGCATTGCCTTGACTACGCGAGAAAGGGTTTCCCCTCTGGGAAATCCCTTGGTTTTAGGCCACCACTGACTCTGTTAGACAGTGAGTGACTAGTCTAGCACCAACCCTTAAACTGCCGAGAGGATCGGTCCCATGCGAGGCTCTGATAAGCGGGCCTGCATAGGGACCGAAATCCAACTCACGCAAAGATACATTATTCTCTGAACTGGAACGCTAAGAACGCTCTTACTGAAGTTAAGCCTCGGCCCTAACTTCCTCATGTGCACGAGAACAACACCTCGATGTTGAACCGGCAGACGTGCTGACTGTGCTAGGATCAGCCAGTTGTCGATATAATAGAAAACGCGGATCCCCTGCATACGCAAGGGGGCAAATGCCGCATCTACACACTTGGTGAATGTGTGGGGTATAGTTCTCAGAGGGCGCGAGCCATCCTCAGATCACTCGGACGGGGTTGGTGGATCGACCCTGTGAGGGCACCGAGGACAGTATGCTGAGGTGAACACCGCCTGTCCCCGGGGGGAAACGCCCTCACTGCCCTGAGCATACTGGCATCAGGGCTTCTTAGACACAGCCTTCCTAGGGATGAAGACGGCCCTCAGGCCTGTCTCACCACTGGAAGGTTGCGCCCGAAGGCGCCGCCCACCACCCTACCCCTTCTGAGGGGGAGTGCGGGTGCGCTTCGATGAACACGACACCTCAGTGTGGGGATCAGTGAAACGGCAAGTCCCATGGAGGTTGAGCAGAGCACAGGCAGGAAGCGCTACTTTTATTTACTGTTCTTTTTTTTTTTTTTATGCGCGCTCCTGGTATCAGGTGGCCAGTTATCTATTTCTTTCTTTGATGTTAACTTGGCCACAGCTCTGTTCAGAACCTCCATGAGCTCCTCACTGGCAGGGGTTTGAAGTGGCGAGTCCTCAACCTCTGTATCGACGCTACAGACATCCATTTCCTCAGAGCTGGATAACTGTAGCACCGAGACCGCCCTCTGGCCGAGAGAAACCGCCGCGCTGGCTCCCGAACCCAGAGAAGCAGCACTGGACCTACCAGGTAAAGGCAGAGAAAGGGCTGGGCCCGGCTCTAACCCCTCTGACAGATCCATTTGCGAACCCCATGACACAAGGCTGCAGCGGGCCTGTGCCGTGGGAAAGTGCGAGCCGCGGCGCCCTCCTCGAAGAGCGCCTGGCGGGATTGCAGCTCTCTCTCAGAGGCAGAGCCTCACAATGCTCGCGGCCGACCCCCTCGAGAGCCGACTGAGCGTGCTGCTTTCCCATACAATGTTAACAATGCACAAATGTGTATCCCCACTTGTAACGAAAGCAGGGAGGAACACACTTTTTGTAACACTGTTCGCTCGCCATAATGTCTCTCTTTTAGTGTGTCGGTATGTGTTGCAAACTCAGACACAAACACAGAGCTGACAAAAGACTCCATGATGGCGGCGCGAGTACATCGCGAGGCTCGGGCTCTCTCCAGACTCTGCAATGTTGCGGTATATTTCTTGCTCATTTCGGGTCTGTTCATGCAGAACAGTTGTGCCTTTACATCGTACACCCGATGTGAGCTTTTGGATATTTGTTTGCGAATTTCCGACAGTTTTATGGACAACCTTCGACTCCTTTCTGAGATCACCAGAACACCCGATGCTATGCACTCTACCCGTCCAGGCGGAAGTGCTCGCAGGCGGCGTCGAGATCGTAAACAAGCGATGGGGAAGCGATGGGGAAAGGCGGGGGAAGCGCGGAGGACTAAGAGCTAAGCTAAAGCTAACACCACACCGGCTCTCTTTACCCAGCATTTTCCTTGCCAATGTACGGTCGCTGGTGAACAAAATGGAGGAGATTCGACTCAGTATCACACACAGCAAGAGACTTTTGAAATGTAAAGTCTTAATATTCACGGAAACATGGTTAAACAGCGGAATACCGGACAACGCTATTGAGCTAGCGGGACGCCACACACTCCGGGCAGATAGAACATTAGATGGCTCCGGTAAGACCAGAGGTGGTGGATTGTGCATTTACATTAACAAAGCTTGGTGCACAAACTCTGCTATTGTTGGGAGACATTGTTCAGCTAACCTTGAGTTTCTCATGGTTAAATGTAGACCGTTTTATCTACCGCGGGAGTTCACTTCCACCATTATAACTGCAGCCTATATTCCCCCGGATGCTGATGCTAAGCTTGCTATGAAAGAACTTCACGCAGCCATCAGTAAACAACAGACTGTTCACCCAGAAGCTGCGTTTATTGTTGCTGGTGATTTTAATCATTCAAACTTAAAGTCAGTGCTACCGAAATTTCACCAGCATGTTTCCTGTCACACCAGAGGAAACAAAACTTTAGACCATGTTTACACAAACATGGCTGGAGCTTACGTTGCGACACCCCTCCCCCACCTGGGACAGTCAGATCACCTTTCTTTGTTCCTCACACCCAAATATGCACCCCTCATCAACCGTGTGAAGCCATCAGTGAAGACCATCAAGGTGTGGCCTGAGGGGGCAGATCTCATACTCCAGGAAAGGTTTCTACACACAGACTGGAGTATGTTTGCTTCCCAAGCCACCAGTGGCTCTCACACAGACATTGACTGCTACACCTCCTCTGTACTGGATTATATCAATACCACCACTGACAGTGTTACAACCCAGAAGCAGATCACCACATACCCTAATCAGAAGCCATGGATGAACAGGGAAGTGCGACTCCTGTTGAAGACACGCAATGCTGCCTTCAGATCTGCAATGCACTGGGTCGAATCAGCCCGCACAAGGCTGCTGGACCAGACAACATCCCTGGACGAGTACTCAGGGCATGTGCAGAACAGCTCGCTGGGGTTTTTACAGACATTTTCAACTTGTCTCTTGCCCAAGAAACCATACCAACATGCTTTAAATGCACTTCCATTGTGCCAGTACCAAAACACTCTAGCCCGAGGTGCCTTAACGACTACCGCCCTGTAGCACTCACACCCATCGTTATGAAGTGCTTTGAGCGGTTGGTCTTGGCACATCTAAAAGACTCTCTACCATCCACATTGGACTCACACCAGTTTGCCTACCGTAGCAATAGGAGCACAGAGGATGCAGTCTCCTTGGCACTGCACTCTGTGCTTACACATCTGGACAATAAGAACACGTATGCACGTATGCTGTTTGTTGACTTCAGCTCAGCATTCAACACTGTCATCCCAACCAAGTTAATAGCCAAACTTGGAGACCTGGGCATCAACACCTCAATGTGCAACTGGATATTGGACTTCCTGACCAACAGACCCCAGAATGTTCGATCAGGCTCCACCTACTCCACCTCCACCACACTCAATACTGGCGTACCACAGGGCTGTGTGCTAAGCCCATTTCTCTACTCCCTCTTCACCTCCGATTGCAAGCCTGTGTATGGATCTAATTCCATCATCAAGTTTGCGGACGACACTACGGTGATTGGACTCATCAGCAACAACGATGAGACCGCCTATAGGGAGGAGATCCAGCACCTGGCCACATGGTGCACTGAAAATAATCTGCTCCTCAACACCACCAAAACAAAAGAACTCATCGTGGACTTCAGGAAAGAGGCAAGAGGCACACACGACACCATCCACATCAATGGAACGGCTGTTGAGCGTGTCTCCAGTTTCAAGTTCCTGGGGATCCACATCTCGGCGGACATGTCCTGGACAACCAATACCTCCAGCCTGGTCAAGAAGGCTCACCAGCGTCTTTTCTTCCTGAGGACACTGAGGAAGAATCAGCTATCCTCGGCTATACTGGTGAACTTCTATCGCTGCGCAATAGAAAGCATCCTGACCAACTGTGTTACAGTATGGTATGGGAGCTGCTCTGCTGCAGAGCGCAAGGCACTACAGCGGGTGGTGAAAACCGCCCAGCGCATCACAGGGACTCCACTACCTGCCATCGACCACATCCAGAGGAAACGCTGTCTGCATCGAGCTCGCAGCATCCTTAAGGACTCCTCTCACCCAGCCCACAAACTGTTTTCTCTCCTGCCCTCTGGTAGGCGTTTCAGGTGCCTCCGGACCAGGACCAGCAGACTAAAGAACAGTTTTTTTCCCAGAACTGTCTCCTTATTGAACTCTAACCCTCGTTGATCCCACTCCCCCTATATACTGATAACCCTCCTCTCCCCCTCACATCTGCCTTCACTTGTTATTTGCACTACTGGATGCTCATTTGCACTATCGACTGTTTATTACAGTAACACCTGTTCATATATGCATCTTGCACTACTTACCTAACTGGAATATGCTCATTTGCACTATCGACTGTTACTACAGTAACACCTGTTCAGATATGCATCTTGCACTACTTACCTAACTAGAATATGCTCATTTGCACTATATCGTTCATTGCTATACTGCCCATCTTAGCCTAACATATCATTATATACATCTATCTGTAAATTCTGCTTATAGTAATAGCCATCTGTATATACACTCACCTAAAGGATTATTAGGAACACCTGTTCAATTTCTCATTAATGCAATTATCTAATCAACCTATCACATGGCAGTTGCTACAATGCATTTAGGGGTGTGGTCCTGGTCAAGACAATCTCCTGAACTCCAAACTGAATGTCAGAATGGGAAAGAAAGGTGATTCAAGCAATTTTGAGCGTGGCATGGTTGTTGGTGCCAGACGGGCCGGTCTGAGTATTTCACAATCTGCTCAGTTACTGGGAATTTTCACGCACAACCATTTCTAGAGTTTACAAAGAATGGTGTGAAAAGGGAAAAACATCCAGAATGCGGCAGTCCTGTGGGCGAAAATGCCTTGTTGATGCTAGAGGTCAGAGGAGAATGGGCCGACTGATTCAAGCTGATAGAAGAGCAACTTTGACTGAAATAACCACTCGTTACAACCGAGGTATGCAGCAAAGCATTTGTGAAGCCACAACACGCACAACCTTGAGGCGGATGGGCTACAACAGCAGAAGACCCCACCGGGTACCGCTCATCTCCACTACAAATAGGAAAAAGAGGCTACAATTTGCACGAGCTCACCAAAATTGGACAGTTGAAGACTGGAAAAATGTTGCCTGGTCTGATGAGTCTCGATTTCTGTTGAGATATTCAGATGGTAGAGTCAGAATTTGGCGTAAACAGAATGAGAACATGGATCCATCATGCCTTGTTACCACTGTGCAGGCTGGTGGTGGTGGTGTAATGGTGTGGGGGATGTTTTCTTGGCACACTTTAGGCCCCTTAGTGCCAATTGGGCATCGTTTAAATGCCACGGCCTACCTGAGCATTGTTTCTGACCATGTCCATCCCTTTATGACCACCATGTACCCATCCTCTGATGGCTACTTCCAGCAGGATAATGCACCATGTCACAAAGCTCCAATCATTTCAAATTGGTTTCTTGAACATGACAATGAGTTCACTGTACTAAAATGGCCCCCACAGTCACCAGATCTCAACCCAATAGAGCATCTTTGGGATGTGGTGGAACAGGAGCTTCGTGCCCTGGATGTGCATCCCACAAATCTCCATCAACTGCAAGATGCTATCCTATCAATATGGGCCAACATTTCTAAAGAATGCTTTCAGCACCTTGTTGAATCAATGCCCCGTAGAATTAAGGCAGTTCTGAAGGCGAAAGGGGGTCAAACACAGTATTAGTGTGGTGTTCCTAATAATCCTTTAGGTGAGTGTATATTCAGTACATATCTACCCTGTAAATTCTGTTTATAGTAATATCCATCTGTATATATATTCAGTACATATCTACCCTGTAAATTCTGTTTATAGTAATATCCATCCGTATATTACATTCAGTATATATCTATCTATCTGTAAATTCTGTTTACAATAATAGCCATCTGTATATATATTCAGTACATATCTATCTGTAAATTCTGTTCAGTATATATCTATCTGCAAACTGTTTATAGCAACATCCATCTGTATATTATATTCAGTACATATCTATCTGTAAATTCTATTTATAGTAATAGCCATCTTTATATTTATTCAGTACATATTCATGTCCTGCACTTATGAAACCACTGTATATCCTGCACTTGCTGCTATTGCACTTCTGGTTAGACCCAAACTGCATTTCGTTGCCTCGTACCTGTACTTGTGTAATGACAATAAAGTTGAATCTAATCTAAAAAGGACAATGTTACACAGAGCGCTTGCTGAAGACAAAAGGAAGATAGCGGCATTTGTTTGCCAGTATGCTTTATACTATACGGGTCGATGACGTCACCCGCCTATGACTATAGAGTTGTAATTTGTGGGTTTTTTGTATTAGGCTTAGTTGATCGCTGTTCCCCCTGTGTTCTTTTTTGTTTTACTTCCCTCAGCTAGCCAGTCCCTGTATGTGCGCGCTGTATGCCTCCAGCGCAGTTAGAAGTTATGGTTGTGATGAACGCGACTGGCTAGCTAGGTGTTGTTTTTTTCTCTTTTTTCCCCTTTGTCTTTATTTGTTTTTTGTTTGTATACCATTTCCCAGCCTCGTGTTGCCAGCCAACCTTTATACCCTTGTTACCATATTGATGCTTTGAAAGCACATGAAAATTCATTTACATGAGATTTATGTTTGCCGTGGAGTTCTAAGTTTTTCTGGTTTGGAGTATAGGTTTTTTTTAAATGTTTTTCATTTTGTGTAATATGATTTTTGGGGACACTTATGTAATTTGTCTTTATTTTGAAATATGTGTGATTTAAGCTGGGATTGTGTTGGGGTTTATTGAAGGTTGGCTGGTTATTGATATCTTTGAAGGGGGAAATTAACTTTTATTATATACCGTATTCTTTTTGTGTTGATCAATTTCAGTTTGTTATAATTATTTTTGTATTAATAAAATAAGTTATTTTTGTGAGATCCGTGTTTTTTTTATGGTCAGGAAAGTGGTCGCCCGTGGTTACACTTAAGTTATAAACACACCTTTATCTTTATGGTGTTCTTGAACAAATTGGATATCCTCCAGGACAACCACACGTAAAAAAAGATTCTATATCCAAAGTATTTCCATACTAGCCTGGGGTTCATGACGGCGTTTCGCTTTCAGCTGCATCTGCATCACTGACGTCTGTCTTGTCCGTCTCCATCTCCATCTTTTTGTGATTTTTGTAAGTTTTTTCTCCCGCCCTTCAATTCAATGCAGTAGTTTCCGGAGCGCGATTTCCCCCCTTTGTATTATTTATTTATTTTTACACAGTAACGGATATGGTTTAAAATGTAACGAAGTACAATACTTCAAACAAAACATACTTAAGTAAAAGTAAAATTACTGATTTTTAAAACTACTTAAGAAAGTAGAAGTACACAGAAAAACTACTCAATTACAGTACCATGAGTAAATGTAATTTGTTACTTTCCACTTCTGCAGACAGGTGTTTAAGATGGACTTGACACGTGTGAAAGGTGATTGATTTTCTTGCCGTTGAGTCTCAACCTCAGAGATACAAGTTGAGCGAGGACGACGTCCAATGTCGAAGCGCAAGCTCCTGAGATTGGACCAAAATCTATGGAAGCATATGTGTATAGTCATGTGCCTCAACAAGTAAAGTCATAACATAATGATACCTTTGCAAATCGTCAGTTAATGATTAATTAAAGCAGACAACTGGAAGTTGAAATGCATGGCTTTGACCCATTGTGGTAATGAACATATGAATTTACACTATTAGTTAATATAATATGTTATTAGGGAATTAATACAATATGACACATTTAACTAATAACAATTTAATGATTACTTAATCTATTAATCATATATAATCTTCATTAGTTGCTGATGCAGTAATCATTAATACATGGTTTAGTTCTTCATGAGTCATACATTAACTCATGATTATCTGTGCATTAGTTAAGCATGAATTAATGCATATTAGTGCACCCGTATTGTTAAGTTTTACCGTTATTTTTCTTAATTGCATTTACACTCACAGTTAAGATACATGCGAATGCATTTTCATTATGTGTCCCGCAATGAATGTGGCAAAATTCCATGTGGAAATTATAATGCAATCCAAGCCGATCAAGTCTCCGCCCCGCCCCGCCCTGTCAATCACTGCATCAAGGCGGGCCAGGTGTTGGAAATATGGCAGCAGAAGAGCTATTAGAGCGAGGCATTTACTGGCAGATGAAGTGGAGCAAGAACACAGAAATGATCACGCGCGTCTGACACTGACTGTTCTGTTAGGCCAGTACGTTATTAGAACCATAGGTATTTATGGTTAGAACGTCTGGCAGAGAACGCGCCTGGCGCTCTTGCACCTTGACGAGCGCGGTCGCGTGTCTGCTGAAGTGAGCGGTGCTTTACAACAGGTTACTCTCAAATAATCTTACACAAGCTGTCCAAGATTATTGTTTGCTATATCAGTATGGTTGTATTTCTCTCTTTTTAACATTCTGGTTGTTGTTTCATGCATCAATTATATTAATAAAACAATGTGTAGTCCATCTGGATGGTGATGGCACAAAGACACGTGAAGAAGCCTTTTAAAGGTGGGGTAAGTGGTATTTCAAAACTGCTTTAGAAAAGTGTATCGGGCGGAGTACCAAAACAAACTTATAGCCAATCAGCAGTAAGGGGCGTGTCTACTAATGACAGGGAGAAGAGAGGGCTCAGTGCACGTCATTATTCAAAAGACACGACACACAGGACGGACATTAGCCGAGTGACCACAGAAAGAGAGAGATGGTAGATAAAAAACAAATGTGGAAGATGTCTGTGGAACAAAAGAAGGCTTACGATCAGGCAAGAAGTAGGACCCGTGTAAATATCGGATCAGCTTTCCAGCGCTGGAGAGAACTCGAGCGAAGGCCGAGGTTACTTTATTTCTTCTCGATAGGCGAGTAACATTGATTTTAAAATATTAAATACTTCACTGATGTTTGCCGTATTCTGACCTGATAATCATTTTTCTGATAATATTTCAGGAATCATGTCTTGTGTGTTTTCTATCAGCTGTTTAGAATCAGAACTAGCAATGCCAGAATAGTGAATAAACCGCTTTCGATCTAACCGGTCAAACAGGTTTAGAAAATGTTGTTTAATTGCTTGTGATTCAGTTTGATTCGTTCAGACAGTTCACTCAATCATTTTGAAGAGGTTTCTCAATCTGAAATAGTAATGGGATATTTTTTAAGACAAAAAACAAAAAGAGCACTGAATGAGATTCATATTAGCTTACAATCCATTGTGTACAAACACGCAAATGTCTTCTAGTGTTTGTCAATGATGAAGCAGCTGTGTGCAGCTTGCATGAACCCCTCCCCTGGTGTTGACACTCTGCCATTATAATAATATTCTTATATTTTCATACATGAATTTGATTTAACTCCACAACACATGATTTGCTTTATCAATGCTTTTATTGATTAGAGGAGTGTTTCTGAGAAGGTATTCAGAAGAGATTAAAGCTAATTATTTTAAATATTTAAATGAAGTAAATGAAGAATAACATTTTTTGAGATAAGCATACTTTATATCAAAGACAAGATAAGATCAGAAAGTGTACAATCAAAGTAACTGTGGCGCAGGATGACTGCATATGATCTCACAGGTCCGTAACACAAATGGAGCTCATTAGGGTTGAGCAGGATATATCGTTCCAGCAACGGCTAGCTGTAGGGTGGAAAAATGATATTAGTTATTCTGATCATTATAGTCGTGTTAGAATCAAAGTAATAAACAAATGAGCCATCATATGTTAGTGTATGAAATTATAGTATTGTCAATTATAATCGGAAGTATTCTCACAGGTCCAGCAGATCTCCAGACAGTTCTCAACATGCAGGTTGTTAGGTTCCCCAGAGCACCAGTTGGTATAATCATACGCAGTTCCATCATTCCACAACCACTGTCCTTCCTAAAGAGCAAAGACAGTGATTATGAGAGTGCACGACTGTACTCAGACTTCAGTAAGAAGCTAATTAACTAAGTCAGCTTTAAACCGCCTGCATTAGAAATTTAGCATTTACTGTTTGAAGCAGAAAGTTCAGTTTAGACAAACAAACAGATCTCTTTAGGACACACAATTTAACTTACTATTTCACCATCATGAGCACCAGTCCAGGCGCGTGTGGAAGGAGAAGGCAACAGACTCAGCAGGAAATTATTTTCCGCGTTACTATGCACAGAAACGAGATTCGCACCAAAACTTTGGCAGTTTCTCTAAAAAGACAGATTTTTTTATTGTCAATACAAAATCTAATATTTTTATCATAAAGGATGAGTGACTATTTAGTCAATTTTTTGTCATTTTAAAACAAAGTCTACTCTGATTGATTATATGCCCAGTATCATTTTCCAAATTAATTATTTGCAGAAAATAAAGGTATACTTTAAAAATAATACAAATCACCATTCACTCTATATTAAGTGTCTTTAACTACTACTGTACTACTATTTAAATTAATCATTTGATTCAGTGCACTTATTGTTTACGTACATGTATTTACATTGTACTTGTATTAAAAAACCTGCATGTTATTACAGCTGTAATTAATTTCTGTAATTAGATCGATGATTACACTGTTGACACTTCCCTTACACCTTAACCCACCCTTAAACCTACCCATACCAGCAACACTGCCCTAACCTTACCCGTGTCCCTCCTCAACAGCAGCGAAAGTGTTTTACAATACAGCATCAACACTATAATTATACTGTACCTTATTTATTTATTTATTTGTTTGATGTAGTTAAAGACACCTAATGTAAAGTGTGACCAAATCACCTTGTTGTAACTAACACATTACCTGTGCTGCAACCCAGTTAACCGTCTGAGGGAAGAACTTGTAGCACCGGAGTCCAAAATTTGTCCATCCACAGGGGCATATTTTACCTAAATGAATTGCATCCAGTGCATAAATGTTAAGGCTTCTGTAACATTCACAGCAATTTTTTAAAAACTTTTTTATTATTATATGTAGCTTATTTTATGTTTGTGTGATTAAGTGTCTAAATTATGTGTATTTTGACACTGTAAATTCCTCATTAATCATGCAAATATTAGTAAATGGAATATTGTATATTTCCAAAATGCTTTTAAAATGAAATAGCGAGGGTTTTTACAAATAAATGTCTTACCTGCATCCCCCATGGAGAAGATAATAAAAAGAAGCAGAACACTTCTCAGCATTGCCATGATGAACCTGAAATGAATAAGCAGGAAAAGTCAAATGTCTGCACTCTGTGGATTCTCAATGTATTTAAAGACAAAACACAGATACTTTAGAAATATAATTCAGTAGGTTTTCGTTCCAAAAACTCACCTTGATTTGGTTGTTGCCTTTAGAATCTCAGAGGAAGATTGGGTGAAGTTTCAGAAACAGCCCTGCTTTTATACTTTACTTAATGTCAAGTGTGTATAGGCTAAGGCACGAGGATGAAATGTGATCGTTTGATATGTAGACTTTTGTACACATGAAATAAAATACAAATATTGGAGAACGAGAAGATGAGCCTGTAGAAATGTAAATGTTAGTTTAACTAAATATTTATTTATTTAAGTATTTTAAAATTGTAAGTTGAATATTAGTCATAAGGGACATTTTCCCCATTAAATATTTGAAATAGACCAGGATGGTTGTAACAATTTTTACATTTCTGTCTGCATATTCTTGGAGTTCTTTTAAGCCAATGCGTTCAAAATGTGATTAAAACTCTTTACAAGTGTCAGCTATTAAATGACATAGCTGTTATCTTTGCAGCACAAACAGAAAATGTGTGGTTTCGATTCAAACACAAGGAGAGAAATGTTACAATTCACCCCATAGTCCAGGTTAGTTGTAACAGACCCTGGGGTGAGATGTAACATTATTTTTCCACCGGGGTGATATGTAACATTATGAAATAAGGATTATGACAAAAAAAAGTTTTGAAAGTTTTTTTATTCAACACAGGCATTTTAACATAATTGATGTGTGTGCATGTGTGTAACAAATGCTCATTTTATGTCCCTCAATTTGTCTTTCTCTTCCAAGACCTAGGCCAGGGGTGTCCAATCCTGCTCCTGGAGGGCCACCATCCTGCAGAGTTCAGCTACAACCCCAACTACACACCTGAACCAGCTAATCAAGGTCTACTAGGCATACTAGACACTTCCAGTCAGGTGTGTTGAGGCTAATTGGAGCTAAACTCTGCAGGACAGTGACCCTCCAGGACCGAGTTTAGACACCCCTGACCTAGGCATGTTAAAATGTAAAAAAATAAAAAAGGTATAAATACATACTTCATTTATGTTACTGAACCAGAGTCTTGTAGCCATGAAAGCGCTCTTTTTAGAATAAAATACATTTTGTGCTAATAGGTTTTGAAAATATCAAGAATATCAAATCAATCAGTACTAACTTTTTGTTTTTGTCTTAGGCTAATGCCCAAAACTGCATGTCTGCTTTCTGCATGAAGCAAATTAACCAGATAATCTTAAACTAATGTAGCACAGTTGTTGTTAAACATTTTTAATATGCATCAAACAAAAATATTACGTTATGTTTAATCAAAGCTACATTTAAAAAGCTAAAGTTCAGCTACATTTTACATTGTTAGAGTACTTCCACATAGAGTAGGCTATTTCTCATTACAGTATTTCACTGATGCGGGAGCAAGGTGAGACATAATAAAGTAAATATGAAAAGATATGATGAAATGAAACAACTCTGTTTGGAGCTCTGGTCTGTTTGTACAATACAAGGAAACTGAGAAATAGTGTTCACAGGAAAACCATCTAGACCAACAAAACCATATTTATTGTGAGATGATAGATAATGATAATGGAGATAATATTGTTAATATTTAAATGCAGTTTAAAAGACAGACATGTTTAAATATTTGGAAAGTTTGCCGGCATGCATGCATGCAACGTTTCTGGCCTCCCATGACATCCAAAAGTTTTTTTCGAGGATACCGCCAACGAAGATGGAGACACTGGTGGAGCTGCCGGGTCGATGAGCCCACGCGAGAACGATGGCGCTGGAGACAGAGGTGGAGAAACTGATAACCAGAGGACAGAGGCTGAGCCAGTGGGACAGACAGGCAGAGGTGGAAAGAGCAATAAAATATTCTACTCAAGTAAAAGTACCATTACTTCAATGAAATTTTACTTAAGTACAAGTAAAATAACCGGTCTAAAAATCTACTCAAGTAAAAGTAAAAAGTAGTTCATTTCAAATTTACTTTTTTTAACAGCGGGGTGGGGGACTCTCCCGAGTAGGGTTGTAATAGAATGAGATTTTCACAATATGATAACCATCTCAGAAAACATCAGAGTTTTACAGCATCACGATATTAAACAAATAAACTGTATTATTAAATTATGGTTATTATTATCATTCGTTAAAATGGCCTTTAAATGAATTAAATTGTTTTTTTGGTTGAACAAATGCTTGAAAACCATTTGTTTGTTTTGTTTATTAAAACATCAATAAAACATGTATAATCAACTAAATTCATTAAATGATTATGAATTTATTGATGAACTTATTTTTATCATTAATTTATTAAAATTTCCAGGCAATATGAGCCACGAATGATGACAGTCCTGTCATAAACCCTGGGCTGAGCGACCATTCGTGGGGGGCACCCATGATCAGAGGTACTCGCCAACACGGCGCCCCCAGTGACGGGCCTTGGGCCAGGAACCAAGGACCTTTCCACATAGCCAAGATGCGGAGACACCGCCGCATTGCCTTGACTACGCGAGAAAGGGTTTCCCCTCTGGGAAATCCCTTGGTTTTAGGCCACCACTGACTCTGTTAGACAGTGAGTGACTAGTCTAGCACCAACCCTTAAACTGCCGAGAGGATCGGTCCCATGCGAGGCTCTGATAAGCGGGCCTGCATAGGGACCGAAATCCAACTCACGCAAAGATACATTATTCTCTGAACTGGAACGCTAAGAACGCTCTTACTGAAGTTAAGCCTCGGCCCTAACTTCCTCATGTGCACGAGAACAACACCTCGATGTTGAACCGGCAGACGTGCTGACTGTGCTAGGATCAGCCAGTTGTCGATATAATAGAAAACGCGGATCCCCTGCATACGCAAGGGGGCAAATGCCGCATCTACACACTTGGTGAATGTGTGGGGTATAGTTCTCAGAGGGCGCGAGCCATCCTCAGATCACTCGGACGGGGTTGGTGGATCGACCCTGTGAGGGCACCGAGGACAGTATGCTGAGGTGAACACCGCCTGTCCCCGGGGGGAAACGCCCTCACTGCCCTGAGCATACTGGCATCAGGGCTTCTTAGACACAGCCTTCCTAGGGATGAAGACGGCCCTCAGGCCTGTCTCACCACTGGAAGGTTGCGCCCGAAGGCGCCGCCCACCACCCTACCCCTTCTGAGGGGGAGTGCGGGTGCGCTTCGATGAACACGACACCTCAGTGTGGGGATCAGTGAAACGGCAAGTCCCATGGAGGTTGAGCAGAGCACAGGCAGGAAGCGCTACTTTTATTTACTGTTCTTTTTTTTTTTTTTATGCGCGCTCCTGGTATCAGGTGGCCAGTTATCTATTTCTTTCTTTGATGTTAACTTGGCCACAGCTCTGTTCAGAACCTCCATGAGCTCCTCACTGGCAGGGGTTTGAAGTGGCGAGTCCTCAACCTCTGTATCGACGCTACAGACATCCATTTCCTCAGAGCTGGATAACTGTAGCACCGAGACCGCCCTCTGGCCGAGAGAAACCGCCGCGCTGGCTCCCGAACCCAGAGAAGCAGCACTGGACCTACCAGGTAAAGGCAGAGAAAGGGCTGGGCCCGGCTCTAACCCCTCTGACAGATCCATTTGCGAACCCCATGACACAAGGCTGCAGCGGGCCTGTGCCGTGGGAAAGTGCGAGCCGCGGCGCCCTCCTCGAAGAGCGCCTGGCGGGATTGCAGCTCTCTCTCAGAGGCAGAGCCTCACAATGCTCGCGGCCGACCCCCTCGAGAGCCGACTGAGCGTGCTGCTTTCCCATACAATGTTAACAATGCACAAATGTGTATCCCCACTTGTAACGAAAGCAGGGAGGAACACACTTTTTGTAACACTGTTCGCTCGCCATAATGTCTCTCTTTTAGTGTGTCGGTATGTGTTGCAAACTCAGACACAAACACAGAGCTGACAAAAGACTCCATGATGGCGGCGCGAGTACATCGCGAGGCTCGGGCTCTCTCCAGACTCTGCAATGTTGCGGTATATTTCTTGCTCATTTCGGGTCTGTTCATGCAGAACAGTTGTGCCTTTACATCGTACACCCGATGTGAGCTTTTGGATATTTGTTTGCGAATTTCCGACAGTTTTATGGACAACCTTCGACTCCTTTCTGAGATCACCAGAACACCCGATGCTATGCACTCTACCCGTCCAGGCGGAAGTGCTCGCAGGCGGCGTCGAGATCGTAAACAAGCGATGGGGAAGCGATGGGGAAAGGCGGGGGAAGCGCGGAGGACTAAGAGCTAAGCTAAAGCTAACACCACACCGGCTCTCTTTACCCAGCATTTTCCTTGCCAATGTACGGTCGCTGGTGAACAAAATGGAGGAGATTCGACTCAGTATCACACACAGCAAGAGACTTTTGAAATGTAAAGTCTTAATATTCACGGAAACATGGTTAAACAGCGGAATACCGGACAACGCTATTGAGCTAGCGGGACGCCACACACTCCGGGCAGATAGAACATTAGATGGCTCCGGTAAGACCAGAGGTGGTGGATTGTGCATTTACATTAACAAAGCTTGGTGCACAAACTCTGCTATTGTTGGGAGACATTGTTCAGCTAACCTTGAGTTTCTCATGGTTAAATGTAGACCGTTTTATCTACCGCGGGAGTTCACTTCCACCATTATAACTGCAGCCTATATTCCCCCGGATGCTGATGCTAAGCTTGCTATGAAAGAACTTCACGCAGCCATCAGTAAACAACAGACTGTTCACCCAGAAGCTGCGTTTATTGTTGCTGGTGATTTTAATCATTCAAACTTAAAGTCAGTGCTACCGAAATTTCACCAGCATGTTTCCTGTCACACCAGAGGAAACAAAACTTTAGACCATGTTTACACAAACATGGCTGGAGCTTACGTTGCGACACCCCTCCCCCACCTGGGACAGTCAGATCACCTTTCTTTGTTCCTCACACCCAAATATGCACCCCTCATCAACCGTGTGAAGCCATCAGTGAAGACCATCAAGGTGTGGCCTGAGGGGGCAGATCTCATACTCCAGGAAAGGTTTCTACACACAGACTGGAGTATGTTTGCTTCCCAAGCCACCAGTGGCTCTCACACAGACATTGACTGCTACACCTCCTCTGTACTGGATTATATCAATACCACCACTGACAGTGTTACAACCCAGAAGCAGATCACCACATACCCTAATCAGAAGCCATGGATGAACAGGGAAGTGCGACTCCTGTTGAAGACACGCAATGCTGCCTTCAGATCTGCAATGCACTGGGTCGAATCAGCCCGCACAAGGCTGCTGGACCAGACAACATCCCTGGACGAGTACTCAGGGCATGTGCAGAACAGCTCGCTGGGGTTTTTACAGACATTTTCAACTTGTCTCTTGCCCAAGAAACCATACCAACATGCTTTAAATGCACTTCCATTGTGCCAGTACCAAAACACTCTAGCCCGAGGTGCCTTAACGACTACCGCCCTGTAGCACTCACACCCATCGTTATGAAGTGCTTTGAGCGGTTGGTCTTGGCACATCTAAAAGACTCTCTACCATCCACATTGGACTCACACCAGTTTGCCTACCGTAGCAATAGGAGCACAGAGGATGCAGTCTCCTTGGCACTGCACTCTGTGCTTACACATCTGGACAATAAGAACACGTATGCACGTATGCTGTTTGTTGACTTCAGCTCAGCATTCAACACTGTCATCCCAACCAAGTTAATAGCCAAACTTGGAGACCTGGGCATCAACACCTCAATGTGCAACTGGATATTGGACTTCCTGACCAACAGACCCCAGAATGTTCGATCAGGCTCCACCTACTCCACCTCCACCACACTCAATACTGGCGTACCACAGGGCTGTGTGCTAAGCCCATTTCTCTACTCCCTCTTCACCTCCGATTGCAAGCCTGTGTATGGATCTAATTCCATCATCAAGTTTGCGGACGACACTACGGTGATTGGACTCATCAGCAACAACGATGAGACCGCCTATAGGGAGGAGATCCAGCACCTGGCCACATGGTGCACTGAAAATAATCTGCTCCTCAACACCACCAAAACAAAAGAACTCATCGTGGACTTCAGGAAAGAGGCAAGAGGCACACACGACACCATCCACATCAATGGAACGGCTGTTGAGCGTGTCTCCAGTTTCAAGTTCCTGGGGATCCACATCTCGGCGGACATGTCCTGGACAACCAATACCTCCAGCCTGGTCAAGAAGGCTCACCAGCGTCTTTTCTTCCTGAGGACACTGAGGAAGAATCAGCTATCCTCGGCTATACTGGTGAACTTCTATCGCTGCGCAATAGAAAGCATCCTGACCAACTGTGTTACAGTATGGTATGGGAGCTGCTCTGCTGCAGAGCGCAAGGCACTACAGCGGGTGGTGAAAACCGCCCAGCGCATCACAGGGACTCCACTACCTGCCATCGACCACATCCAGAGGAAACGCTGTCTGCATCGAGCTCGCAGCATCCTTAAGGACTCCTCTCACCCAGCCCACAAACTGTTTTCTCTCCTGCCCTCTGGTAGGCGTTTCAGGTGCCTCCGGACCAGGACCAGCAGACTAAAGAACAGTTTTTTTCCCAGAACTGTCTCCTTATTGAACTCTAACCCTCGTTGATCCCACTCCCCCTATATACTGATAACCCTCCTCTCCCCCTCACATCTGCCTTCACTTGTTATTTGCACTACTGGATGCTCATTTGCACTATCGACTGTTTATTACAGTAACACCTGTTCATATATGCATCTTGCACTACTTACCTAACTGGAATATGCTCATTTGCACTATCGACTGTTACTACAGTAACACCTGTTCAGATATGCATCTTGCACTACTTACCTAACTAGAATATGCTCATTTGCACTATATCGTTCATTGCTATACTGCCCATCTTAGCCTAACATATCATTATATACATCTATCTGTAAATTCTGCTTATAGTAATAGCCATCTGTATATACACTCACCTAAAGGATTATTAGGAACACCTGTTCAATTTCTCATTAATGCAATTATCTAATCAACCTATCACATGGCAGTTGCTACAATGCATTTAGGGGTGTGGTCCTGGTCAAGACAATCTCCTGAACTCCAAACTGAATGTCAGAATGGGAAAGAAAGGTGATTCAAGCAATTTTGAGCGTGGCATGGTTGTTGGTGCCAGACGGGCCGGTCTGAGTATTTCACAATCTGCTCAGTTACTGGGAATTTTCACGCACAACCATTTCTAGAGTTTACAAAGAATGGTGTGAAAAGGGAAAAACATCCAGAATGCGGCAGTCCTGTGGGCGAAAATGCCTTGTTGATGCTAGAGGTCAGAGGAGAATGGGCCGACTGATTCAAGCTGATAGAAGAGCAACTTTGACTGAAATAACCACTCGTTACAACCGAGGTATGCAGCAAAGCATTTGTGAAGCCACAACACGCACAACCTTGAGGCGGATGGGCTACAACAGCAGAAGACCCCACCGGGTACCGCTCATCTCCACTACAAATAGGAAAAAGAGGCTACAATTTGCACGAGCTCACCAAAATTGGACAGTTGAAGACTGGAAAAATGTTGCCTGGTCTGATGAGTCTCGATTTCTGTTGAGATATTCAGATGGTAGAGTCAGAATTTGGCGTAAACAGAATGAGAACATGGATCCATCATGCCTTGTTACCACTGTGCAGGCTGGTGGTGGTGGTGTAATGGTGTGGGGGATGTTTTCTTGGCACACTTTAGGCCCCTTAGTGCCAATTGGGCATCGTTTAAATGCCACGGCCTACCTGAGCATTGTTTCTGACCATGTCCATCCCTTTATGACCACCATGTACCCATCCTCTGATGGCTACTTCCAGCAGGATAATGCACCATGTCACAAAGCTCCAATCATTTCAAATTGGTTTCTTGAACATGACAATGAGTTCACTGTACTAAAATGGCCCCCACAGTCACCAGATCTCAACCCAATAGAGCATCTTTGGGATGTGGTGGAACAGGAGCTTCGTGCCCTGGATGTGCATCCCACAAATCTCCATCAACTGCAAGATGCTATCCTATCAATATGGGCCAACATTTCTAAAGAATGCTTTCAGCACCTTGTTGAATCAATGCCCCGTAGAATTAAGGCAGTTCTGAAGGCGAAAGGGGGTCAAACACAGTATTAGTGTGGTGTTCCTAATAATCCTTTAGGTGAGTGTATATTCAGTACATATCTACCCTGTAAATTCTGTTTATAGTAATATCCATCTGTATATATATTCAGTACATATCTACCCTGTAAATTCTGTTTATAGTAATATCCATCCGTATATTACATTCAGTATATATCTATCTATCTGTAAATTCTGTTTACAATAATAGCCATCTGTATATATATTCAGTACATATCTATCTGTAAATTCTGTTCAGTATATATCTATCTGCAAACTGTTTATAGCAACATCCATCTGTATATTATATTCAGTACATATCTATCTGTAAATTCTATTTATAGTAATAGCCATCTTTATATTTATTCAGTACATATTCATGTCCTGCACTTATGAAACCACTGTATATCCTGCACTTGCTGCTATTGCACTTCTGGTTAGACCCAAACTGCATTTCGTTGCCTCGTACCTGTACTTGTGTAATGACAATAAAGTTGAATCTAATCTAAAAAGGACAATGTTACACAGAGCGCTTGCTGAAGACAAAAGGAAGATAGCGGCATTTGTTTGCCAGTATGCTTTATACTATACGGGTCGATGACGTCACCCGCCTATGACTATAGAGTTGTAATTTGTGGGTTTTTTGTATTAGGCTTAGTTGATCGCTGTTCCCCCTGTGTTCTTTTTTGTTTTACTTCCCTCAGCTAGCCAGTCCCTGTATGTGCGCGCTGTATGCCTCCAGCGCAGTTAGAAGTTATGGTTGTGATGAACGCGACTGGCTAGCTAGGTGTTGTTTTTTTCTCTTTTTTCCCCTTTGTCTTTATTTGTTTTTTGTTTGTATACCATTTCCCAGCCTCGTGTTGCCAGCCAACCTTTATACCCTTGTTACCATATTGATGCTTTGAAAGCACATGAAAATTCATTTACATGAGATTTATGTTTGCCGTGGAGTTCTAAGTTTTTCTGGTTTGGAGTATAGGTTTTTTTTAAATGTTTTTCATTTTGTGTAATATGATTTTTGGGGACACTTATGTAATTTGTCTTTATTTTGAAATATGTGTGATTTAAGCTGGGATTGTGTTGGGGTTTATTGAAGGTTGGCTGGTTATTGATATCTTTGAAGGGGGAAATTAACTTTTATTATATACCGTATTCTTTTTGTGTTGATCAATTTCAGTTTGTTATAATTATTTTTGTATTAATAAAATAAGTTATTTTTGTGAGATCCGTGTTTTTTTTATGGTCAGGAAAGTGGTCGCCCGTGGTTACACTTAAGTTATAAACACACCTTTATCTTTATGGTGTTCTTGAACAAATTGGATATCCTCCAGGACAACCACACGTAAAAAAAGATTCTATATCCAAAGTATTTCCATACTAGCCTGGGGTTCATGACGGCGTTTCGCTTTCAGCTGCATCTGCATCACTGACGTCTGTCTTGTCCGTCTCCATCTCCATCTTTTTGTGATTTTTGTAAGTTTTTTCTCCCGCCCTTCAATTCAATGCAGTAGTTTCCGGAGCGCGATTTCCCCCCTTTGTATTATTTATTTATTTTTACACAGTAACGGATATGGTTTAAAATGTAACGAAGTACAATACTTCAAACAAAACATACTTAAGTAAAAGTAAAATTACTGATTTTTAAAACTACTTAAGAAAGTAGAAGTACACAGAAAAACTACTCAATTACAGTACCATGAGTAAATGTAATTTGTTACTTTCCACTTCTGCAGACAGGTGTTTAAGATGGACTTGACACGTGTGAAAGGTGATTGATTTTCTTGGCGTTGAGTCTCAACCTCAGAGATACAAGTTGAGCGAGGACGACATCCAATGTCGAAGGGCAAGCTCCTGAGATTGGACCAAAATCTATGGAAGCATATGTGTATAGTCATGTGCCTCAACAAGTAAAGTCATAACATAATGATACCTTTGCAAATCGTCAGTTAATGATTAATTAAAGCAGACAACTGGAAGTTGAAATGCATGGCTTTGACCCATTGTGGTAATGAACATATGAATTTACACTATTAGTTAATATAATATGTTATTAGGGAATTAATACAATATGACACATTTAACTAATAACAATTTAATGATTACTTAATCTATTAATCATATATAATCTTCATTAGTTGCTGATGCAGTAATCATTAATACATGGTTTAGTTCTTCATGAGTCATACATTAACTCATGATTATCTGTGCATTAGTTAAGCATGAATTAATGCATATTAGTGCACCCGTATTGTTAAGTTTTACCGTTATTTTTCTTAATTGCATTTACACTCACAGTTAAGATACATGCGAATGCATTTTCATTATGTGTCCCGCAATGAATGTGGCAAAATTCCATGTGGAAATTATAATGCAATCCAAGCCGATCAAGTCTCCGCCCCGCCCCGCCCTGTCAATCACTGCATCAAGGCGGGCCAGGTGTTGGAAATATGGCAGCAGAAGAGCTATTAGAGCGAGGCATTTACTGGCAGATGAAGTGGAGCAAGAACACAGAAATGATCACGCGCGTCTGACACTGACTGTTCTGTTAGGCCAGTACGTTATTAGAACCATAGGTATTTATGGTTAGAACGTCTGGCAGAGAACGCGCCTGGCGCTCTTGCACCTTGACGAGCGCGGTCGCGTGTCTGCTGAAGTGAGCGGTGCTTTACAACAGGTTACTCTCAAATAATCTTACACAAGCTGTCCAAGATTATTGTTTGCTATATCAGTATGGTTGTATTTCTCTCTTTTTAACATTCTGGTTGTTGTTTCATGCATCAATTATATTAATAAAACAATGTGTAGTCCATCTGGATGGTGATGGCACAAAGACACGTGAAGAAGCCTTTTAAAGGTGGGGTAAGTGGTATTTCAAAACTGCTTTAGAAAAGTGTATCGGGCCGAGTACCAAAACAAACTTATAGCCAATCAGCAGTAAGGGGCGTGTCTACTAATGACAGGGAGAAGAGAGGGCTCAGTGCACGTCATTATTCAAAAGACACGACACACAGGACGGACATTAGCCGAGTGACCACAGAAAGAGAGAGATGGTAGATAAAAAACAAATGTGGAAGATGTCTGTGGAACAAAAGAAGGCTTACGATCAGGCAAGAAGTAGGACCCGTGTAAATATCGGATCAGCTTTCCAGCGCTGGAGAGAACTCGAGCGAAGGCCGAGGTTACTTTATTTCTTCTCGATAGGCGAGTAACATTGATTTTAAAATATTAAATACTTCACTGATGTTTGCCGTATTCTGACCTGATAATCATTTTTCTGATAATATTTCAGGAATCATGTCTTGTGTGTTTTCTATCAGCTGTTTAGAATCAGAACTAGCAATGCCAGAATAGTGAATAAACCGCTTTCGATCTAACCGGTCAAACAGGTTTAGAAAATGTTGTTTAATTGCTTGTGATTCAGTTTGATTCGTTCAGACAGTTCACTCAATCATTTTGAAGAGGTTTCTCAATCTGAAATAGTAATGGGATATTTTTTAAGACAAAAAACAAAAAGAGCACTGAATGAGATTCATATTAGCTTACAATCCATTGTGTACAAACACGCAAATGTCTTCTAGTGTTTGTCAATGATGAAGCAGCTGTGTGCAGCTTGCATGAACCCCTCCCCTGGTGTTGACACTCTGCCATTATAATAATATTCTTATATTTTCATACATGAATTTGATTTAACTCCACAACACATGATTTGCTTTATCAATGCTTTTATTGATTAGAGGAGTGTTTCTGAGAAGGTATTCAGAAGAGATTAAAGCTAATTATTTTAAATATTTAAATGAAGTAAATGAAGAATAACATTTTTTGAGATAAGCATACTTTATATCAAAGACAAGATAAGATCAGAAAGTGTACAATCAAAGTAACTGTGGCGCAGGATGACTGCATATGATCTCACAGGTCCGTAACACAAATGGAGCTCATTAGGGTTGAGCAGGATATATCGTTCCAGCAACGGCTAGCTGTAGGGTGGAAAAATGATATTAGTTATTCTGATCATTATAGTCGTGTTAGAATCAAAGTAATAAACAAATGAGCCATCATATGTTAGTGTATGAAATTATAGTATTGTCAATTATAATCGGAAGTATTCTCACAGGTCCAGCAGATCTCCAGACAGTTCTCAACATGCAGGTTGTTAGGTTCCCCAGAGCACCAGTTGGTATAATCATACGCAGTTCCATCATTCCACAACCACTGTCCTTCCTAAAGAGCAAAGACAGTGATTATGAGAGTGCACGACTGTACTCAGACTTCAGTAAGAAGCTAATTAACTAAGTCAGCTTTAAACCGCCTGCATTAGAAATTTAGCATTTACTGTTTGAAGCAGAAAGTTCAGTTTAGACAAACAAACAGATCTCTTTAGGACACACAATTTAACTTACTATTTCACCATCATGAGCACCAGTCCAGGCGCGTGTGGAAGGAGAAGGCAACAGACTCAGCAGGAAATTATTTTCCGCGTTACTATGCACAGAAACGAGATTCGCACCAAAACTTTGGCAGTTTCTCTAAAAAGACAGATTTTTTTATTGTCAATACAAAATCTAATATTTTTATCATAAAGGATGAGTGACTATTTAGTCAATTTTTTGTCATTTTAAAACAAAGTCTACTCTGATTGATTATATGCCCAGTATCATTTTCCAAATTAATTATTTGCAGAAAATAAAGGTATACTTTAAAAATAATACAAATCACCATTCACTCTATATTAAGTGTCTTTAACTACTACTGTACTACTATTTAAATTAATCATTTGATTCAGTGCACTTATTGTTTACGTACATGTATTTACATTGTACTTGTATTAAAAAACCTGCATGTTATTACAGCTGTAATTAATTTCTGTAATTAGATCGATGATTACACTGTTGACACTTCCCTTACACCTTAACCCACCCTTAAACCTACCCATACCAGCAACACTGCCCTAACCTTACCCGTGTCCCTCCTCAACAGCAGCGAAAGTGTTTTACAATACAGCATCAACACTATAATTATACTGTACCTTATTTATTTATTTATTTGTTTGATGTAGTTAAAGACACCTAATGTAAAGTGTGACCAAATCACCTTGTTGTAACTAACACATTACCTGTGCTGCAACCCAGTTAACCGTCTGAGGGAAGAACTTGTAGCACCGGAGTCCAAAATTTGTCCATCCACAGGGGCATATTTTACCTAAATGAATTGCATCCAGTGCATAAATGTTAAGGCTTCTGTAACATTCACAGCAATTTTTTAAAAACTTTTTTATTATTATATGTAGCTTATTTTATGTTTGTGTGATTAAGTGTCTAAATTATGTGTATTTTGACACTGTAAATTCCTCATTAATCATGCAAATATTAGTAAATGGAATATTGTATATTTCCAAAATGCTTTTAAAATGAAATAGCGAGGGTTTTTACAAATAAATGTCTTACCTGCATCCCCCATGGAGAAGATAATAAAAAGAAGCAGAACACTTCTCAGCATTGCCATGATGAACCTGAAATGAATAAGCAGGAAAAGTCAAATGTCTGCACTCTGTGGATTCTCAATGTATTTAAAGACAAAACACAGATACTTTAGAAATATAATTCAGTAGGTTTTCGTTCCAAAAACTCACCTTGATTTGGTTGTTGCCTTTAGAATCTCAGAGGAAGATTGAGTGAAGTTTCAGAAACAGCCCTGCTTTTATACTTTACTTAATGTCAAGTGTGTATAGGCTAAGGCACGAGGATGAAATGTGATCGTTTGATATGTAGACTTTTGTACACATGAAATAAAATACAAATATTGGAGAACGAGAAGATGAGCCTGTAGAAATGTAAATGTTAGTTTAACTAAATATTTATTTATTTAAGTATTTTAAAATTGTAAGTTGAATATTAGTCATAAGGGACATTTTCCCCATTAAATATTTGAAATAGACCAGGATGGTTGTAACAATTTTTACATTTCTGTCTGCATATTCTTGGAGTTCTTTTAAGCCAATGCGTTCAAAATGTGATTAAAACTCTTTACAAGTGTCAGCTATTAAATGACATAGCTGTTATCTTTGCAGCACAAACAGAAAATGTGTGGTTTCGATTCAAACACAAGGAGAGAAATGTTACAATTCACCCCATAGTCCAGGTTAGTTGTAACAGACCCTGGGGTGAGATGTAACATTATTTTTCCACCGGGGTGATATGTAACATTATGAAATAAGGATTATGACAAAAAAAAGTTTTGAAAGTTTTTTTATTCAACACAGGCATTTTAACATAATTGATGTGTGTGCATGTGTGTAACAAATGCTCATTTTATGTCCCTCAATTTGTCTTTCTCTTCCAAGACCTAGGCCAGGGGTGTCCAATCCTGCTCCTGGAGGGCCACCATCCTGCAGAGTTCAGCTACAACCCCAACTACACACCTGAACCAGCTAATCAAGGTCTACTAGGCATACTAGACACTTCCAGTCAGGTGTGTTGAGGCTAATTGGAGCTAAACTCTGCAGGACAGTGACCCTCCAGGACCGAGTTTAGACACCCCTGACCTAGGCATGTTAAAATGTAAAAAAATAAAAAAGGTATAAATACATACTTCATTTATGTTACTGAACCAGAGTCTTGTAGCCATGAAAGCGCTCTTTTTAGAATAAAATACATTTTGTGCTAATAGGTTTTGAAAATATCAAGAATATCAAATCAATCAGTACTAACTTTTTGTTTTTGTCTTAGGCTAATGCCCAAAACTGCATGTCTGCTTTCTGCATGAAGCAAATTAACCAGATAATCTTAAACTAATGTAGCACAGTTGTTGTTAAACATTTTTAATATGCATCAAACAAAAATATTACGTTATGTTTAATCAAAGCTACATTTAAAAAGCTAAAGTTCAGCTACATTTTACATTGTTAGAGTACTTCCACATAGAGTAGGCTATTTCTCATTACAGTATTTCACTGATGCGGGAGCAAGGTGAGACATAATAAAGTAAATATGAAAAGATATGATGAAATGAAACAACTCTGTTTGGAGCTCTGGTCTGTTTGTACAATACAAGGAAACTGAGAAATAGTGTTCACAGGAAAACCATCTAGACCAACAAAACCATATTTATTGTGAGATGATAGATAATGATAATGGAGATAATATTGTTAATATTTAAATGCAGTTTAAAAGACAGACATGTTTAAATATTTGGAAAGTTTGCCGGCATGCATGCATGCAACGTTTCTGGCCTCCCATGACATCCAAAAGTTTTTTTCGAGGATACCGCCAACGAAGATGGAGACACTGGTGGAGCTGCCGGGTCGATGAGCCCACGCGAGAACGATGGCGCTGGAGACAGAGGTGGAGAAACTGATAACCAGAGGACAGAGGCTGAGCCAGTGGGACAGACAGGCAGAGGTGGAAAGAGCAATAAAATATTCTACTCAAGTAAAAGTACCATTACTTCAATGAAATTTTACTTAAGTACAAGTAAAATAACCGGTCTAAAAATCTACTCAAGTAAAAGTAAAAAGTAGTTCATTTCAAATTTACTTTTTTTAACAGCGGGGTGGGGGACTCTCCCGAGTAGGGTTGTAATAGAATGAGATTTTCACAATATGATAACCATCTCAGAAAACATCAGAGTTTTACAGCATCACGATATTAAACAAATAAACTGTATTATTAAATTATGGTTATTATTATCATTCGTTAAAATGGCCTTTAAATGAATTAAATTGTTTTTTTGGTTGAACAAATGCTTGAAAACCATTTGTTTGTTTTGTTTATTAAAACATCAATAAAACATGTATAATCAACTAAATTCATTAAATGATTATGAATTTATTGATGAACTTATTTTTATCATTAATTTATTAAAATTTCCAGGCAATATGAGCCACGAATGATGACAGTCCTGTCATAAACCCTGGGCTGAGCGACCATTCGTGGGGGGCACCCATGATCAGAGGTACTCGCCAACACGGCGCCCCCAGTGACGGGCCTTGGGCCAGGAACCAAGGACCTTTCCACATAGCCAAGATGCGGAGACACCGCCGCATTGCCTTGACTACGCGAGAAAGGGTTTCCCCTCTGGGAAATCCCTTGGTTTTAGGCCACCACTGACTCTGTTAGACAGTGAGTGACTAGTCTAGCACCAACCCTTAAACTGCCGAGAGGATCGGTCCCATGCGAGGCTCTGATAAGCGGGCCTGCATAGGGACCGAAATCCAACTCACGCAAAGATACATTATTCTCTGAACTGGAACGCTAAGAACGCTCTTACTGAAGTTAAGCCTCGGCCCTAACTTCCTCATGTGCACGAGAACAACACCTCGATGTTGAACCGGCAGACGTGCTGACTGTGCTAGGATCAGCCAGTTGTCGATATAATAGAAAACGCGGATCCCCTGCATACGCAAGGGGGCAAATGCCGCATCTACACACTTGGTGAATGTGTGGGGTATAGTTCTCAGAGGGCGCGAGCCATCCTCAGATCACTCGGACGGGGTTGGTGGATCGACCCTGTGAGGGCACCGAGGACAGTATGCTGAGGTGAACACCGCCTGTCCCCGGGGGGAAACGCCCTCACTGCCCTGAGCATACTGGCATCAGGGCTTCTTAGACACAGCCTTCCTAGGGATGAAGACGGCCCTCAGGCCTGTCTCACCACTGGAAGGTTGCGCCCGAAGGCGCCGCCCACCACCCTACCCCTTCTGAGGGGGAGTGCGGGTGCGCTTCGATGAACACGACACCTCAGTGTGGGGATCAGTGAAACGGCAAGTCCCATGGAGGTTGAGCAGAGCACAGGCAGGAAGCGCTACTTTTATTTACTGTTCTTTTTTTTTTTTTATGCGCGCTCCTGGTATCAGGTGGCCAGTTATCTATTTCTTTCTTTGATGTTAACTTGGCCACAGCTCTGTTCAGAACCTCCATGAGCTCCTCACTGGCAGGGGTTTGAAGTGGCGAGTCCTCAACCTCTGTATCGACGCTACAGACATCCATTTCCTCAGAGCTGGATAACTGTAGCACCGAGACCGCCCTCTGGCCGAGAGAAACCGCCGCGCTGGCTCCCGAACCCAGAGAAGCAGCACTGGACCTACCAGGTAAAGGCAGAGAAAGGGCTGGGCCCGGCTCTAACCCCTCTGACAGATCCATTTGCGAACCCCATGACACAAGGCAGCAGCAGGCCTGTGCCATGGGAAAGTGCGAGCCGCGGCGCCCTCCTCGAAGAGCGCCTGGCGGGATTGCAGCTCTCTCTCAGAGGCAGAGCCTCACAATGCTCGCGGCCGACCCCCTCGAGAGCCGACTGAGCGTGCTGCTTTCCCATACAATGTTAACAATGCACAAATGTGTATCCCCACTTGTAACGAAAGCAGGGAGGAACACACTTTTTGTAACACTGTTCGCTCGCCATAATGTCTCTCTTTTAGTGTGTCGGTATGTGTTGCAAACTTGTTATATGAAAACAAAAAAGTCTGAACTCAGACACAAACACAGAGCTGACAAAAGACTCCATGATGGCGGCGCGAGTACATCGCGAGGCTCGGGCTCTCTCCAGATTCTGCAATGTTGCGGTATATTTCTTGCTCATTTCGGGTCTGTTCATGCAGAACAGTTGTGCCTTTACATCGTACACCCGATGTGAGCTTTTGGATATTGGTTTGCGAATTTCCGACAGTTTTATGGACAACCTTCGACTCCTTCCTGAGATCACCAGAACACCCGATGCTATGCACTCTACCCGTCCAGGCGGAAGTGCTCGGAGGCGGCGTCGAGATCGTAAACAAGCGATGGGGAAGCGATGGGGAAAGGCGGGGGAAGCGCGGAGGACTAAGAGCTAAGCTAAAGCTAACACCACACCGGCTCTCTTTACCCAGCATTTTCCTTGCCAATGTACGGTCGCTGGTGAACAAAATGGAGGAGATTCGACTCAGTATCACACACAGCAAGAGACTTTTGAACTGTAAAGTCTTAATATTCACGGAAACATGGTTAAACAGCGGAATACCGGACAACGCTATTGAGCTAGCGGGACGCCACACACTCCGGGCAGATAGAACATTAGATGGCTCCGGTAAGACCAGAGGTGGTGGATTGTGCATTTACATTAACAAAGCTTGGTGCACAAACTCTGCTATTGTTGGGAGACATTGTTCAGCTAACCTTGAGTTTCTCATGGTTAAATGTAGACCGTTTTATCTACCGCGGGAGTTCACTTCCACCATTATAACTGCAGCCTATATTCCCCCGGATGCTGATGCTAAGCTTGCTATGAAAGAACTTCACGCAGCCATCAGTAAACAACAGACTGTTCACCCAGAAGCTGCGTTTATTGTTGCTGGTGATTTTAATCATTCAAACTTAAAGTCAGTGCTACCGAAATTTCACCAGCATGTTTCCTGTCACACCAGAGGAAACAAAACTTTAGACCATGTTTACACAAACATGGCTGGAGCTTACGTTGCGACACCCCTCCCCCACCTGGGACAGTCAGATCACCTTTCTTTGTTCCTCACACCCAAATATGCACCCCTCATCAACCGTGTGAAGCCATCAGTGAAGACCATCAAGGTGTGGCCTGAGGGGGCAGATCTCATACTCCAGGAAAGGTTTCTACACACAGACTGGAGTATGTTTGCTTCCCAAGCCACCAGTGGCTCTCACACAGACATTGACTGCTACACCTCCTCTGTACTGGATTATATCAATACCACCACTGACAGTGTTACAACCCAGAAGCAGATCACCACATACCCTAATCAGAAGCCATGGATGAACAGGGAAGTGCGACTCCTGTTGAAGACACGCAATGCTGCCTTCAGATCAGGAGATGCACAAGCCTACAGCACATCCAGAGCAAACCTGAAGAGGGGCATCAAAGAGGCCAAGCACTGCTACAAGCTAAAGATAGAGGGACACTTTTCCAACTTTGACCCTCGACGCATGTGGCAGGGCATTCAGGCCATCAGTGACTACAAACCCACCCACTCCACCCCCGCAGCCACTGACATCAACTTCCTGAACGAGCTAAATTACTTTTATGCTCACTTTGAAAGAGACAACAGAGAAACTGCCACCAAGGCCAAACCCTCTGCTGACCACCCGCCAATCACACTCTCCTCCACAGACGTCTGCAATGCACTGGGTCGAATCAGCCCGCACAAGGCTGCTGGACCAGACAACATCCCTGGACGAGTACTCAGGGCATGTGCAGAACAGCTCGCTGGGGTTTTTACAGACATTTTCAACTTGTCTCTTGCCCAAGAAACCATACCAACATGCTTTAAATGCACTTCCATTGTGCCAGTACCAAAACACTCTAGCCCGAGGTGCCTTAACGACTACCGCCCTGTAGCACTCACACCCATCGTTATGAAGTGCTTTGAGCGGTTGGTCTTGGCACATCTAAAAGACTCTCTACCATCCACATTGGACTCACACCAGTTTGCCTACCGTAGCAATAGGAGCACAGAGGATGCAGTCTCCTTGGCACTGCACTCTGTGCTTACACATCTGGACAATAAGAACACGTATGCACGTATGCTGTTTGTTGACTTCAGCTCAGCATTCAACACTGTCATCCCAACCAAGTTAATAGCCAAACTTGGAGACCTGGGCATCAACACCTCAATGTGCAACTGGATATTGGACTTCCTGACCAACAGACCCCAGAATGTTCGATCAGGCTCCACCTACTCCACCTCCACCACACTCAATACTGGCGTACCACAGGGCTGTGTGCTAAGCCCATTTCTCTACTCCCTCTTCACCTCCGATTGCAAGCCTGTGTATGGATCTAATTCCATCATCAAGTTTGCGGACGACACTACGGTGATTGGACTCATCAGCAACAACGATGAGACCGCCTATAGGGAGGAGATCCAGCACCTGGCCACATGGTGCACTGAAAATAATCTGCTCCTCAACACCACCAAAACAAAAGAACTCATCGTGGACTTCAGGAAAGAGGCAAGAGGCACACACGACACCATCCACATCAATGGAACGGCTGTTGAGCGTGTCTCCAGTTTCAAGTTCCTGGGGATCCACATCTCGGCGGACATGTCCTGGACAACCAATACCTCCAGCCTGGTCAAGAAGGCTCACCAGCGTCTTTTCTTCCTGAGGACACTGAGGAAGAATCAGCTATCCTCGGCTATACTGGTGAACTTCTATCGCTGCGCAATAGAAAGCATCCTGACCAACTGTGTTACAGTATGGTATGGGAGCTGCTCTGCTGCAGAGCGCAAGGCACTACAGCGGGTGGTGAAAACCGCCCAGCGCATCACAGGGACTCCACTACCTGCCATCGACCACATCCAGAGGAAACGCTGTCTGCATCGAGCTCGCAGCATCCTTAAGGACTCCTCTCACCCAGCCCACAAACTGTTTTCTCTCCTGCCCTCTGGTAGGCGTTTCAGGTGCCTCCGGACCAGGACCAGCAGACTAAAGAACAGTTTTTTTCCCAGAACTGTCTCCTTATTGAACTCTAACCCTCGTTGATCCCACTCCCCCTATATACTGATAACCCTCCTCTCCCCCTCACATCTGCCTTCACTTGTTATTTGCACTACTGGATGCTCATTTGCACTATCGACTGTTTATTACAGTAACACCTGTTCATATATGCATCTTGCACTACTTACCTAACTGGAATATGCTCATTTGCACTATCGACTGTTACTACAGTAACACCTGTTCAGATATGCATCTTGCACTACTTACCTAACTAGAATATGCTCATTTGCACTATATCGTTCATTGCTATACTGCCCATCTTAGCCTAACATATCATTATATACATCTATCTGTAAATTCTGCTTATAGTAATAGCCATCTGTATATATATTCAGTACATATCTACCCTGTAAATTCTGTTTATAGTAATATCCATCTGTATATATATTCAGTACATATCTACCCTGTAAATTCTGTTTATAGTAATATCCATCCGTATATTACATTCAGTATATATCTATCTATCTGTAAATTCTGTTTACAATAATAGCCATCTGTATATATATTCAGTACATATCTATCTGTAAATTCTGTTCAGTATATATCTATCTGCAAACTGTTTATAGCAACATCCATCTGTATATTATATTCAGTACATATCTATCTGTAAATTCTATTTATAGTAATAGCCATCTTTATATTTATTCAGTACATATTCATGTCCTGCACTTATGAAACCACTGTATATCCTGCACTTGCTGCTATTGCACTTCTGGTTAGACCCAAACTGCATTTCGTTGCCTCGTACCTGTACTTGTGTAATGACAATAAAGTTGAATCTAATCTAAAAAGGACAATGTTACACAGAGCGCTTGCTGAAGACAAAAGGAAGATAGCGGCATTTGTTTGCCAGTATGCTTTATACTATACGGGTCGATGACGTCACCCGCCTATGACTATAGAGTTGTAATTTGTGGGTTTTTTGTATTAGGCTTAGTTGATCGCTGTTCCCCCTGTGTTCTTTTTTGTTTTACTTCCCTCAGCTAGCCAGTCCCTGTATGTGCGCGCTGTATGCCTCCAGCGCAGTTAGAAGTTATGGTTGTGATGAACGCGACTGGCTAGCTAGGTGTTGTTTTTTTCTCTTTTTTCCCCTTTGTCTTTATTTGTTTTTTGTTTGTATACCATTTCCCAGCCTCGTGTTGCCAGCCAACCTTTATACCCTTGTTACCATATTGATGCTTTGAAAGCACATGAAAATTCATTTACATGAGATTTATGTTTGCCGTGGAGTTCTAAGTTTTTCTGGTTTGGAGTATAGGTTTTTTTTAAATGTTTTTCATTTTGTGTAATATGATTTTTGGGGACACTTATGTAATTTGTCTTTATTTTGAAATATGTGTGATTTAAGCTGGGATTGTGTTGGGGTTTATTGAAGGTTGGCTGGTTATTGATATCTTTGAAGGGGGAAATTAACTTTTATTATATACCGTATTCTTTTTGTGTTGATCAATTTCAGTTTGTTATAATTATTTTTGTATTAATAAAATAAGTTATTTTTGTGAGATCCGTGTTTTTTTTATGGTCAGGAAAGTGGTCGCCCGTGGTTACACTTAAGTTATAAACACACCTTTATCTTTATGGTGTTCTTGAACAAATTGGATATCCTCCAGGACAACCACACGTAAAAAAAGATTCTATATCCAAAGTATTTCCATACTAGCCAGGGGTTCATGACGGCGTTTCGCTTTCAGCTGCATCTGCATCACTGACGTCTGTCTTGTCCGTCTCCATCTCCATCTTTTTGTGATTTTTGCACGTTTGTTCTCCCGCCCTTCAATTCAATGCAGTAGTTTCCGGAGCGCGATTTCCCCCCTTTGTATTATTTATTTATTTTTACACAGTAACGGATATGGTTTAAAATGTAACGAAGTACAATACTTCAAACAAAACATACTTAAGTAAAAGTAAAATTACTGATTTTTAAAACTACTTAAGAAAGTAGAAGTACACAGAAAAAATACTCAATTACAGTACCATGAGTAAATGTAATTTGTTACTTTCCACTTCTGCAGACAGGTGTTTAAGATGGACTTGACACGTGTGAAAGGTGATTGATTTTCTTGGCGTTGAGTCTCAACCTCAGAGATACAAGTTGAGCGAGGACGACATCCAATGTCGAAGGGCAAGCTCCTGAGATTGGACCAAAATCTATGGAAGCATATGTGTATAGTCATGTGCCTCAACAAGTAAAGTCATAACATAATGATACCTTTGCAAATCGTCAGTTAATGATTAATTAAAGCAGACAACTGGAAGTTGAAATGCATGGCTTTGACCCATTGTGGTAATGAACATATGAATTTACACTATTAGTTAATATAATATGTTATTAGGGAATTAATACAATATGACACATTTAACTAATAACAATTTAATGATTACTTAATCTATTAATCATATATAATCTTCATTAGTTGCTGATGCAGTAATCATTAATACATGGTTTAGTTCTTCATGAGTCATACATTAACTCATGATTATTTGTGCATTAGTTAAGCATGAATTAATGCATATTAGTGCACCCGTATTGTTAAGTTTTACCGTTATTTTTCTTAATTGCATTTACACTCACAGTTAAGATACATGCGAATGCATTTTCATTATGTGTCCCGCAATGAATGTGGCAAAATTCCATGTGGAAATTATAATGCAATTCGAGCCGATCAAGTCTCCGCCCCGCCCCGCCCTGTCAATCACTGCATCAAGGCGGGCCAGGTGTTGGAAATATGGCAGCAGAAGAGCTATTAGAGCGAGGCATTTACTGGCAGATGAAGTGGAGCAAGAACACAGAAATGATCACGCGCGTCTGACACTGACTGTTCTGTTAGGCCAGTACGTTATTAGAACCATAGGTATTTATGGTTAGAACGTCTGGCAGAGAACGCGCCTGGCGCTCTTGCACCTTGACGAGCGCGGTCGCGTGTCTGCTGAAGTGAGCGGTGCTTTACAACAGGTTACTCTCAAATAATCTTACACAAGCTGTCCAAGATTATTGTTTGCTATATCAGTATGGTTGTATTTCTCTCTTTTTAACATTCTGGTTGTTGTTTCATGCATCAATTATATTAATAAAACAATGTGTAGTCCATCTGGATGGTGATGGCACAAAGACACGTGAAGAAGCCTTTTAAAGGTGGGGTAAGTGGTATTTCAAAACTGCTTTAGAAAAGTGTATCGGGCCGAGTACCAAAACAAACTTATAGCCAATCAGCAGTAAGGGGCGTGTCTACTAATGACAGGGAGAAGAGAGGGCTCAGTGCACGTCATTATTCAAAAGACACGACACACAGGACGGACATTAGCCGAGTGACCACAGAAAGAGAGAGATGGTAGATAAAAAACAAATGTGGAAGATGTCTGTGGAACAAAAGAAGGCTTACGATCAGGCAAGAAGTAGGACCCGTGTAAATATCGGATCAGCTTTCCAGCGCTGGAGAGAACTCGAGCGAAGGCCGAGGTTACTTTATTTCTTCTCGATAGGCGAGTAACATTGATTTTAAAATATTAAATACTTCACTGATGTTTGCCGTATTCTGACCTGATAATCATTTTTCTGATAATATTTCAGGAATCATGTCTTGTGTGTTTTCTATCAGCTGTTTAGAATCAGAACTAGCAATGCCAGAATAGTGAATAAACCGCTTTCGATCTAACCGGTCAAACAGGTTTAGAAAATGTTGTTTAATTGCTTGTGATTCAGTTTGATTCGTTCAGACAGTTCACTCAATCATTTTGAAGAGGTTTCTCAATCTGAAATAGTAATGGGATATTTTTTAAGACAAAAAACAAAAAGAGCACTGAATGAGATTCATATTAGCTTACAATCCATTGTGTACAAACACGCAAATGTCTTCTAGTGTTTGTCAATGATGAAGCAGCTGTGTGCAGCTTGCATGAACCCCTCCCCTGGTGTTGACACTCTGCCATTATAATAATATTCTTATATTTTCATACATGAATTTGATTTAACTCCACAACACATGATTTGCTTTATCAATGCTTTTATTGATTAGAGGAGTGTTTCTGAGAAGGTATTCAGAAGAGATTAAAGCTAATTATTTTAAATATTTAAATGAAGTAAATGAAGAATAACATTTTTTGAGATAAGCATACTTTATATCAAAGACAAGATAAGATCAGAAAGTGTACAATCAAAGTAACTGTGGCGCAGGATGACTGCATATGATCTCACAGGTCCGTAACACAAATGGAGCTCATTAGGGTTGAGCAGGATATATCGTTCCAGCAACGGCTAGCTGTAGGGTGGAAAAATGATATTAGTTATTCTGATCATTATAGTCGTGTTAGAATCAAAGTAATAAACAAATGAGCCATCATATGTTAGTGTATGAAATTATAGTATTGTCAATTATAATCGGAAGTATTCTCACAGGTCCAGCAGATCTCCAGACAGTTCTCAACATGCAGGTTGTTAGGTTCCCCAGAGCACCAGTTGGTATAATCATACGCAGTTCCATCATTCCACAACCACTGTCCTTCCTAAAGAGCAAAGACAGTGATTATGAGAGTGCACGACTGTACTCAGACTTCAGTAAGAAGCTAATTAACTAAGTCAGCTTTAAACCGCCTGCATTAGAAATTTAGCATTTACTGTTTGAAGCAGAAAGTTCAGTTTAGACAAACAAACAGATCTCTTTAGGACACACAATTTAACTTACTATTTCACCATCATGAGCACCAGTCCAGGCGCGTGTGGAAGGAGAAGGCAACAGACTCAGCAGGAAATTATTTTCCGCTTTACTATGCACAGAAATGAGATTCGCACCAAAACTTTGGCAGTTTCTCTAAAAAGACAGATTTTTTTATTGTCAATACAAAATCTAATATTTTTATCATAAAGGATGAGTGACTATTTAGTCAATTTTTTGTCATTTTAAAACAAAGTCTACTCTGATTGATTATATGCCCAGTATCATTTTCCAAATTAATTATTAAAATAAAGGTATACTTTAAAAATAATACAAATCACCATTCACTCTATATTAAGTGTCTTTAACTACTACTGTACTACTATTTAAATTAATCATTTGATTCAGTGCACTTATTGTTTACGTACATGTATTTACATTGTACTTGTATTAAAAAACCTGCATGTTATTACAGCTGTAATTAATTTCTGTAATTAGATCGATGATTACACTGTTGACACTTCCCTTACACCTTAACCCACCCTTAAACCTACCCATACCAGCAACACTGCCCTAACCTTACCCGTGTCCCTCCTCAACAGCAGCGAAAGTGTTTTACAATACAGCATCAACACTATAATTATACTGTACCTTATTTATTTATTTATTTGTTTGATGTAGTTAAAGACACCTAATGTAAAGTGTGACCAAATCACCTTGTTGTAACTAACACATTACCTGTGCTGCAACCCAGTTAACCGTCTGAGGGAAGAACTTGTAGCACCGGAGTCCAAAATTTGTCCATCCACAGGGGCATATTTTACCTAAATGAATTGCATCCAGTGCATAAATGTTAAGGCTTCTGTAACATTCACAGCAATTTTTTTTTAACTTTTTTATTATTATATGTAGCTTATTTTATGTTTGTGTGATTAAGTGTCTAAATTATGTGTATTTTGACACTGTAAATTCCTCATTAATCATGCAAATATTAGTAAATGGAATATTGTATATTTCCAAAATGCTTTTAAAATGAAATAGCGAGGGTTTTTACAAATAAATGTCTTACCTGCATCCCCCATGGAGAAGATAATAAAAAGAAGCAGAACACTTCTCAGCATTGCCATGATGAACCTGAAATGAATAAGCAGGAAAAGTCAAATGTCTGCACTCTGTGGATTCTCAATGTATTTAAAGACAAAACACAGATACTTTAGAAATATAATTCAGTAGGTTCCCTTTCGAGGGAACTCGCGCTGCGTCACCGCTTTGGGAACGCCTCTGCGTGATTGCGTCGTGAAGCACATGTGTAATCAGTCCAATGGAGAGACGGAACGTCATAGGCGGGTGACGTCATCGACCCGGAAGGTATAAAGCATACCGGCAAACAAACGCCGCTAGCTTCTGTTGCTTTCAGCAAGCGCTCTGTGTTTCATTGTCTTTGCCAGTTTTGTGTTTGTGTCTGAGTTCAGACTTTCCTTGTTTTTCTACAAGTTGCATTCACACTGACATATAGAGAGAGACATTATGGCGAGCGAACAGCGTTACAGAAAGTGTGTTCCTCCCTGCTCTCGTCACATCACGAGCGGGGATACACACTTGATGTGCGTTGTTTGTTTGGGTGAACAGCACGCCCAGTCGGCTCTCGAGGGGGCCGGCTGTGAGCATTGTGAGGCTTTGCCTATGAGAGTGCTGCGATCCCGCCGGGCACTTTTTGAGGAGGGTGTCCCGGTTCGCGTTCCCCGCGGCACAGGCCCCGCTGTTGCTGAGGCACAGCGGCAGCTTATGTCGTGGGGTTCGCAGATGGATCTGTCAGAGGGGTTAGAGACGGGCCCAGCCCTTTCTCTGCCCTCACCTGGCAGATCCAGTGCTGCCTCTCTGGGTTCGGGAGCCCGCCCCGTGGTTTCTCCCACCCAGGGGGCAGCCTCAGCGCTGCTTTTATCAAGCTCTGACGAGATCGATATTTGCAGCGTTGACGCGGGGGTTGAAGACTCGCCACTTCAATCCCCTGCTGGTGAGGAGCTATTGGAGGTGCTGTGCGGAGCTGTGGCCAAACTAAACATTGACTGGCCACAAGAGAATCAAGAGAGCGTCTCGTCCAAGAGCCGTCTGGACGAGCGCTTTCTCCCCACCCGCTCTGCCCAGCCTCCACGTCGGCAGCTCCTCCCGAGAAAGCCCCAGGCCTCGTCTGCTGCTGTGCGGGAGCAGCAGACACCGAGTACAAGCTCCGTACACCGGGCGCAACAGAAACAGAGTGTCGCCACTCGTACTCCCCCTCAGAAAGGGTGGGGCGGTGGGCGACACCCCCAGACGCAGCCCTCTAGGGGTAGAGCAGATCTGCGGACTGTTCTCATCTCTAGGAAGGCTGCGTCTAAGAAGCCCTGACGCCAGTGGGCCCAGGGCAATGAGGGTTTCCCCCTTCGGGAACAGGCGGTGTTCACCTCAGCATACGGTGCCCGTCCTTTTCCGGTACCCTCACAGGGTCTCTCCACTAACCCCGCCCGAGTGCCGGGGCGTGGAAGGCCCTCGCGAGTCATCCGAGGATGGCCCGCGTCCTCCAGACAAGGAGGTGGCGCTGTCGAGTCAGCCGTTCCCTGCCGGTCATCCGCTTCAGGGCGCTGTGCTCCCAGCACTCAGTATACCAGAGGCCAGTCTCGAGGGACTGGTACCCCTAGTAGATTTTTTGCCAGAATGGGAAAAACTGCCAAATATATCTCGTTGGGTCCTGCAGATAATAAGATCAGGGTACGCCATCCAGTTCAGGTGTCGTCCACCCAGTTTCAAGGGGGTCCTACCTACCTTGGTGGGCCCCGAGCAGGCTCTGGTTATGACTCAAGAAGTCCAGACCCTCCTACGGAAGGGGGCCATAGAGAAGGTTCCTCTCTCCGACAGGGAGTCGGGTTTCTACAGTCGCTATTTTATAGTGCCAAAGAAGGATGGGGGGTTGCGCCCCATTTTGGACCTGCGCTCTCTGAATCGCGCAGTGGCAAAGTTCAGGTTCAAGATGCTTACACTCAAACATATCGTGTCCCAAATCAGGTCCGAGGACTGGTTTGTCACGATAGATCTCAAAGATGCTTACTTCCACATCTCCATCCTTCCGCAGCACAGGAAGTACCTGAGGTTCGCTTTCGGGGGACAAGCGTACCAATATCGGGTGCTTCCCTTCGGTCTAGCCCTATCACCCCGCACCTTCACCAAGTGTGTAGACGCGGCATTAGCCCCCTTGCGTATGCAGGGGATCCGCATTCTCAATTATATCGACGACTGGCTGATTTTGGCTCAGTCAGCACGTCTGGCGGTTCAACATCGAGATGTTGTTCTCGCACACATGAAGAGGTTAGGGCTGAGGCTCAACCTCAAGAAGAGCGTTCTTTCTCCAGTACAGAAAATAACGTATCTGGGTGTGTGTTGGAATTCGATCCTGATGCAGGCCCGTCTATCAGAGCCTCGCGTAGGGTCGATTCTCTCAGCTGTGAAAGGGGTGAAACTAGACCAGCCACTCACTGTCAAACAGTATCAGAGACTGTTAGGCCTGATGGCAGCAGCGTCCAACGTCATTCCTCGTGGCCTGTTGTACATGAGACCTTTACAGTGGTGGCTCAAGACCAAGGGTTTTTCCCCGAGGGGAAATCCCTTTCGCGTGATCAAGGTAACGCGGCGATGCCTCCGCGCCTTAGTCATGTGGAAGGACCCTCGGTTTCTAGCCCAAGGCCCGTTACTGGGGGTACCGTGCCAGCGGGTCACTCTGACCACGGATGCCTCCCTTACGGGTTGGGGGGCGACCATGAGTGGTCGCTCGGCCCAGGGCCTGTGGCAGGACTCTCATCGTGCGTTGCACATAAATTGCCTGGAAATGCTTGCTGTGTTCCAGGCTCTGAGACATTTCCTGCCGTATCTCAGGGGCCATCATGTTCTAGTTCGCACAGACAACACATCGGTGGTCTCCTATATAAATCACCAGGGGGGTTTGAGGTCTCGCCCTTTGTACAAGCTGACTCATCAAATCCTCCTGTGGGCCCTGGGGAAATTGCTCTCAATCAGGGCAATCTACATCCCAGGGCGCCTGAATACGGAAGCAGACATCCTGTCGAGGCAGGGGCCGAGGCCCGGGGAGTGGAGACTCCACACCGAGGTGGTGGAGCTCCTCTGGCAAAAATTCGGCAGAGCCGAAGTAGGCCTGTTCGCAACTCAAGACAACACTCATTGTCGTCTATGGTTTGCTCTAACTCCTCCAGCTCCCTTGGGACTGGACGCCATGGTACAGGAGTGGCCGAGGCTGCCCCTGTACGCTTTCCCTCCGATCGCTCTGCTTCCGGGAGTTCTAGAGAGAGTTCGTCGGGACGGTGCCCATCTGCTCCTAGTAGCTCCGTTCTGGCCAGCCCGGGTTTGGTTCTCGGACATTGTGTCGCTCCTCAACGGCTCTCCCCTGGAGATTCCGTGCAGGAGGGACCTGCTCTCTCAGTCGGGCGGTGCCTTCCTGCACCCACGCCCAGAGCTGTGGAATCTGTGGGCTTGGCCTCTGAGGGGGCCCAGCTCTTAAGCTCCGGTCTCTCAACCGAGGTTGTGGAGACCATCCTACACTTTAGAGCTCCCTCCACGAGGAAACTGTACGCATTGAAATGGAGACTCTTCACCTTATGGTGTAGAGATCGCCTGTGGGATCCAGTTAACTGCCCTGCGAGCGCGGTGCTGGAGTTCCTGCAGGAGAAATTCTCCGCTGGGTTAGCTCCCTCCACTTTGAAGGTGTACGTGGCGGCCTTAGAAGCTTACCACTCTCCTTTCGATGGTGTTACCCTCGGGCGACACCCCCTAGTTACTCGTTTCCTCCGTGGCACTATCAGACTGAGGCCCGCAGTACGCACCAGGGTGCCGGCCTGGGACTTATCTATTGTCCTTCAGGGCCTTTCTCAGGCTCCCTTCGAGCCCATTGAAGAAATTTCTGAGAAACTCCTCACCTTAAAGACCATCTTTCTGCTGGCTATCTCTTCTTTAAAAAGAATAGGGGACTTACAAGCCCTCTCTGTGGCACCCTCGTGCTTGGAATTTGCTCCCGGTATGGCTAAAGCTTTTCTGCACCCCAGACCGGGGTACGTTCCTAAGGTTCCCACTAATACTGTGAGACCCATAGTACTTATGGCCTTTTGTCCACCTCCCTTTCTGACGTCTGACCAGGAAAGATCCAATCTGCTTTGCCCTGTTCGCGCACTAGACGCTTATGTCCACAGAGCTGCCCTGTGGAGAAAATCGGAACAGTTGTTTGTGTGTTACGGTCCACCCTCGAGAGGGGGTCCGGTCTCTAAGCAGAGGATGAGCAAGTGGATAGTTGAGGCTATTTCACTTGCTTATGAGGTGGTCGGGCAGCCTTTCCCTTTGGCTGTCCGGGCACACTCGACTAGGGGTATGGCTGCCTCTCGGGCATTCCTAGCAGGGGCCTCCCTGCAAGACATCTGTGACGCGGCGGGGTGGTCCTCGCCGCTCACTTTCGTGAGGTTCTACGAACTTGACGTTACTCCAGGGGCTCGGGTGCTCGCCTTTTAGACAATGCACAGGCGGGCATCCGGCTCCTATGGGGATGTGGGTATTCTCGTTCCCAAAGCGGTGACGCAGCGCGAGTTCCCTCGAAAGGGAACGTCTCGGTTACGACTGTAACCTTAGTTCCCTGAGTAGGGAACGAGACGCTGCGTCACCCTGCCATACTCCCCGCATGCCCGCAAAAGCGTCTTGCTTCACTCTACCACAGAAGCTAGCGGCGTTTGTTTGCCGGTATGCTTTATACCTTCCGGGTCGATGACGTCACCCGCCTATGACGTTCCGTCTCTCCATTGGACTGATTACACATGTGCTTCACGACGCAATCACGCAGAGGCGTTCCCAAAGCGGTGACGCAGCGTCTCGTTCCCTACTCAGGGAACTAATCTTACAGTCGTAACCGAGACGTTTTCGTTCCAAAAACTCACCTTGATTTGGTTGTTGCCTTTAGAATCTCAGAGGAAGATTGAGTGAAGTTTCAGAAACAGCCCTGCTTTTATACTTTACTTAATGTCAAGTGTGTATAGGCTAAGGCACGAGGATGAAATGTGATCGTTTGATATGTAGACTTTTGTACACATGAAATAAAATACAAATATTGGAGAACGAGAAGATGAGCCTGTAGAAATGTAAATGTTAGTTTAACTAAATATTTATTTATTTAAGTATTTTAAAATTGTAAGTTGAATATTAGTCATAAGGGACATTTTCCCCATTAAATATTTGAAATAGACCAGGATGGTTGTAACAATTTTTACATTTCTGTCTGCATATTCTTGGAGTTCTTTTAAGCCAATGCGTTCAAAATGTGATTAAAACTCTTTACAAGTGTCAGCTATTAAATGACATAGCTGTTATCTTTGCAGCACAAACAGAAAATGTGTGGTTTCGATTCAAACACAAGGAGAGAAATGTTACAATTCACCCCATAGTCCAGGTTAGTTGTAACAGACCCTGGGGTGAGATGTAACATTATTTTTCCACCGGGGTGATATGTAACATTATGAAATAAGGATTATGACAAAAAAAAGTTTTGAAAGTTTTTTTATTCAACACAGGCATTTTAACATAATTGATGTGTGTGCATGTGTGTAACAAATGCTCATTTTATGTCCCTCAATTTGTCTTTCTCTTCCAAGACCTAGGCCAGGGGTGTCCAATCCTGCTCCTGGAGGGCCACCATCCTGCAGAGTTCAGCTACAACCCCAACTACACACTTGAACCAGCTAATCAAGGTCTACTAGGCATACTAGACACTTCCAGTCAGGTGTGTTGAGGCTAATTGGAGCTAAACTCTGCAGGACAGTGACCCTCCAGGCCCGAGTTTAGACACCCCTGACCTAGGCATGTTAAAATGTAAAAAAAATAAAAAAGGTATAAATACATACTTCATTTATGTTACTGAACCAGAGTCTTGTAGCCATGAAAGCGCTCTTTTTAGAATAAAATAAATTTTGTGCTAATAGGTTTTGAAAATATCAAGAATATCAAATCAATCAGTACTAACTTTTTGTTTTTGTCTTAGGCTAATGCCCAAAACTGCATGTCTGCTTTCTGCATGAAGCAAATTAACCAGATAATCTTAAACTAATGTAGCACAGTTGTTGTTAAACATTTTTAATATGCATCAAACAAAAATATTACGTTATGTTTAATCAAAGCTACATTTAAAAAGCTAAAGTTCAGCTACATTTTACATTGTTAGAGTACTTCCACATAGAGTAGGCTATTTCTCATTACAGTATTTCACTGATGCGGGAGCAAGGTGAGACATAATAAAGTAAATATGAAAAGATATGATGAAATGAAACAACTCTGTTTGGAGCTCTGGTCTGTTTGTACAATACAAGGAAACTGAGAAATAGTGTTCACAGGAAAACCATCTAGACCAACAAAACCATATTTATTGTGAGATGATAGATAATGATAATGGAGATAATATTGTTAATATTTAAATGCAGTTTAAAAGACAGACATGTTTAAATATTTGGAAAGTTTGCCGGCATGCATGCAACATTTCTGGCCTCCCATGACATCCAAAAGTTTTTTTCGAGGATACCGCCAACGAAGATGGAGACACTGGTGGAGCTGCCGGGTCGATGAGCCCACGCGAGAACGATGGCGCTGGAGACAGAGGTGGAGAAACTGATAACCAGAGGACAGAGGCTGAGCCAGTGGGACAGACAGGCAGAGGTGGAAAGAGCAATAAAATATTCTACTCAAGTAAAAGTACCATTACTTCAATGAAATTTTACTTAAGTACAAGTAAAATAACCGGTCTAAAAATCTACTCAAGTAAAAGTAAAAAGTAGTTCATTTCAAATTTACTTTTTTTAACAGCGGGGTGGGGGACTCTCCCGAGTAGGGTTGTAATAGAATGAGATTTTCACAATATGATAACCATCTCAGAAAACATCAGAGTTTTACAGCATCACGATATTAAACAAATAAACTGTATTATTAAATTATGGTTATTATTATCATTCGTTAAAATGGCCTTTAAATGAATTAAATTGTTTTTTTGGTTGAACAAATGCTTGAAAACCATTTGTTTGTTTTGTTTATTAAAACATCAATAAAACATGTATAATCAGCTAAATTCATTAAATGATTATGAATTTATTGATGAACTTATTTTTATCATTAATTTATTAAAATTTCCAGGCAATATGAGCCACGAATGATGACAGTCCTGTCATAAACCCTGGGCTGAGCGACCACTCGTGGGGGGCACCCATGATCAGAGGTACTCGCCAACACGGTGCCCCCAGTGACGGGCCTTGGGCCAGGAACCAGGGACCTTTCCACATAGCCAAGATGCGGAGACACCGCCGCATTGCCTTGACTACGCGAGAAAGGGTTTCCCCTCTGGGAAATCCCTTGGTTTTAGGCCACCACTGACTCTGTTAGACAGTGAGTGACTAGTCTAGCACCAACCCTTAAACTGCCGAGAGGATCGGTCCCATGTGAGGCTCTGATAAGCGGGCCTGCATAGGGACCGAAATCCAACTCACGCAAAGATACATTATTCTCTGATTTATCTTTATGGTGTTCTTGAACAAATTGGATATCCTCCAGGACAACCACACGTAAAAAAAGATTCTATATCCAAAGTATTTCCATACTAGCCAGGGGTTCATGACGGCGTTTCGCTTTCAGCTGCATCTGCATCACTGACGTCTGTCTTGTCCGTCTCCATCTCCATCTTTTTGTGATTTTTGCACGTTTGTTCTCCCGCCCGTCAGTTCAATGCAGTAGTTTCCGGAGCGTGATTTCCCCCCTTTGTATTATTTATTTATTTGTACACAGTAACGGATATGGTTTAAAATGTAACGAAGTACAATACTTCAAACAAAACATACTTAAGTAAAAGTAAAATTACAGATTTTTAAAACTACTTAAGAAAGTAGAAGTACACAGAAAAACTACTCAATTACAGTACCATGAGTAAATGTAATTTGTTACTTTCCACCTCTGTAGACAGGTGTTTAAGATGGACTTGACACGTGTGAAAGGTGATTGATTTTCTTGGCGTTGAGTCTCAACCTCAGAGATACAAGTTGAGCGAGGACGACATCCAATGTCGAAGCGCAAGCTCCTGAGATTGGACCAAAATCTATAGAAGCATATGTGTATAGTCATGTGCCTCAACAAGTAAAGTCATAACATAATGATACCTTTGCAAATCGTCAGTTAATGATTAATTAAAGCAGACAACTGGAAGTTGAAATGCATGGCTTTGACCCATTGTGGTAATGAACATATGAATTTACACTATTAGTTAATATAATATGTAATTAGGGAATTAATACAATATGACACATTTAACTAATAACAATTTAATGATTACTTAATCTATTAATCATATACACTCACCTAAAGGATTATTAGGAACACCTGTTCAATTTCTCATTAATGCAATTATCTAATCAACCAATCACATGGCAGTTGCTTCAATGCATTTAGGGGTGTGGTCCTGGTCAAGACAATCTCCTGAACTCCAAACTGAATGTCAGAATGGGAAAGAAAGGTGATTTAAGCCATTTTGAGCGTGGCATGGTTGTTGGTGCCAGACGGGCCGGTCTGAGTATTTCACAATCTGCTCAGTTACTGGGATTTTCACGCACAACCATTTCTAGAGTTTACAAAGAATGGTGTGAAAAGGGACAAACATCCAGTATGCGGCAGTCCTGTGGGCGAAAATGCCTTGTTGATGCCAGAGGTCAGAGGAGAATGGGCCAACTGATTCAAGCTGATAGAAGAGCAACTTTGACTGAAATAACCGAGGTATGAAGCAAAGCATTTGTGAAGCCACAACACGCACAACCTTGAGGCGGATGGGCTACAACAGCAGAAGACCCCACCGGGTACCACTCATCTCCACTACAAATAGGAAATAGAGGCTACAATTTGCACAAGCTCACCAAAATTGACAGTTGAAGACTGGAAAAATGTTGCCTGGTCTGATGAGTCTCAATTTCTGTTGAGACATTCAGATGGTAGAGTCCGAATTTGGCGTAAACAGAATGAAAACATGGATCCATCATGCCTTGTTACCACTGTGCAGGCTGGTGGTGGTGGTGTAATGGTGTGGGGGATGTTTTCTTGGCACACTTTAGGCCCCTTAGTGCCAATTGGGCATCGTCTAAATGCCACGGACTACCTAAGCATTGTTTCTGACCATGTCCATCCCTTTATGACCACCATGTACCCATCCTCTGATGGCTACTTCCAGCAGGATAATGCACCATGTCACAAAGCTCGAATCATTTCAAATTGGTTTCTTGAACATGACAATGAGTTCACTGTACTAAAATGGCCCCCACAGTCACCAGATCTCAACCCAATAGAGCATATTTGGGATGTGGTGGAACGGGAGCTTCGTGCCCTGGATGTGCATCCCACAAATCTCCATCAACTGCAAGATGCTATCCTATCAATATGGGCCAACATTTCTAAAGAATGCTTTCAGCACCTTGTTGAATCAATGCCACGTAGAATTAAGGCAGTTCTGAAGGCGAAAGGGGGTCAAACACAGTATTAGTATGGTGTTCCTAATAATCCTTTAGGTGAGTGTATATGACTTTGACAGTAATGTAGCATCACTGTCATTGTGACCTCTGACATACAGCACCAGCCAGTTCATTGACTTAACATGTAAATATGTAGTATTGATTTTTTTTTCTGTTCCCTTTCAGTCAGTCACTTCGACGTACGTCGAGTGTATAAAAACGAGCCAATAATGTTGGCATGCGGTCCACGCACCGCCCCGCAACGCGGGTATAAATACGGAAGTGGAAGACCGCATCCTCGCTTTCAACTTCGGAGCCGAACAGTTTGTTATTGAGCTGTTTTCTGCAGGAGTGTTTCTCTCAAGCAAGAACGAGTCTACGGAATCGCTTACTTACCAGTGCTGGTGTGACGGCGCGAATCAGCGAGTGGCCGCTGCAACACTTTTTTGTTTTTGTTGGTATCGCTGGCCGTTTCCCTCTCTGAGTGCTCACACGGGCTTGCACTTCCGCACCGTTGTGAGCCACAGCCATCTCCCTGAGTGCTTCAGCACTACTAAAAGAGCGGTTTCTGTCCCTAAAAGAGCAGCACGGTTTGACCCTGCGTCTTTTTCAAGATGTCATTCAAACCGTGTGTTTCTGGATGCAGTCGTTTTCTGTCCCCAGTTGACGGCGCATCGCCCAATCTAGTGGTCCTCCCGCTGCGAAGCAGAGGGCTGCTACTTTGGCTGATGCCTTTGGTGGAGACCTGAGGATGACAGTGAGGGCTTCCCCGACGGGCCAACAAGCCCCTTGGTCCCCTCCCCCCTCCGCTGCACCGGTAGAGCTTCCGGAAGAGCGGCCCGGCCCTAGCCATGGGGGGCCGGCCGTTTCATTCGGGGCTCCAGCTGAGGATGTGATTTCGATGGCTGCATCGGAGGATGAGCCAATGGGCTCTGGAGATCAGGATCCGGCTGCGTTGCCCCCTTCGGGTGTGGTAGCATTGCCCGAATCTGATCCAGAGCTTACGGCTATGCTTGCCCGGGCCGTCGCAAGTGTCGGGCTCGAGTGGAACCCCCCACCGTGTCCCGAACCTTCGCGGTTGGACGATTGTTTTTTTCTCGGGACGGCCCGCGCTGGTTCTCAGCGCCCCGCCCCGGTTCCATTCTTCCCGGAAGTGCATCAGGAGCTCACGAAATCGTGGACAGCGCCGTATAGCACTCGATCCCGATCTAGTGACTCCTCCATCCTCACTACCCTCGATGGTGGCGCAGCTAAGGGGTACACGGCGATTCCCCCAGTTGAGCGGTCCGTGGCGATGCAACTGTGTCCCAGGGCCGCTGCAGACTGGCGGGCTAACCCGCGTCTCCCCTCCCGGGCGTGTAAGTTCTCGTCCGGTCTAACGGGCAAGGCTTACACAGCCTGCGGAGAGGCTGCGTCATCTTTGCATGCCATGGCGCTCCTGCAGGTCTATCAGGCCAAAGCGCTAAAGGAACTGCACGAGGGTAGTTCTGACCCAGGAGTTATGCAGGAACTGCGACGGACCTCGCCCTCCGGGCGACGAAAATCACTGCGCGCTCCCTGGGCCGGGCGATGTCCACCCTGGTGGTCCAGGAACGCCACCTTTGGCTGAACCTGGCAGACATGCGCGAGTCCGACAAGGTTCGGTTCTTCGACGCCCCTGTCTGTCAGGCCGGCCTTTTCCTACTCTGCTAGGTTAGTCCTTATGAGTATTTCCACCTCTCCTTCCACTGAAGGACGTGGTTCCGCAGCGTAACATCTCCCCGAGACGGGCACGCTTTCCCAGCGTTATCCAATAGTTCACGCTGAGTGGGTCTCGCAGAAACAGCCGTGACGGACCTTCCCTGCTTGGTGCCCTGACTTCTGCTTCAAACTTAGGAGCAACCAGTGAGCACAAGCAGGACGCTGGAAGGGCCAGCCTTCCTGGCGTTTTGGTAGGGATCCCCAATTCGTCGGTCAATTCCGACGTACGTTACGTATGTAACTCTCGTTCCCTGAAGGAGGGAACGGAGACGTACGTCCCCTCGCCAGGAGCTGTGCTTCAACTGAAGGGCCGCCCTTTCTTCGGCTCCTCAGTTGGAAAAGCGAGGATGCGGTATTCCACTTCCGTATTTATACCCGCGTTGCGGGGCGGTGCGTGGACCGCATGCCAACATTATTGGCTCGTTTTTATACACTCGAAGTAGATTGGTCTCTGAAAATGATCCCCAATTCGTCGGTCAATTCCGACGTACGTCTCCGTTCCCTCCTTCAGGGAACGAGGGTTACATACGTAACCGAGACGTTTCTGCTCTTTCTCCGACTGGCAACTTTTCAGTTTGTGGTGAACTGCCAGTTTCGATTACATTAGATAATAAAAAAGTATGTTATGTGTGGATTTCATGTCCCAGGCAGGGGTGGTGCTAGAGGTGGGTTAACGGGGCTTAAGCCCCAAATGTTTTGTTACTTAACAATTAATCAGAAAAATTATTGTGAATATGATTACAGCTATGGCAATTACCTAATTGTGAAAAATGCACTGTGAAAAACATGTGAAATCTACACATGTTTGTTTGTGCAAGGGAAATTACTGTTCACAGTAGAATACTGATTCGGTCAAAAATTGCAGTAATGAAAGAAGTACTGTGAGAGTCACAGTAACCAGCAATTTTCTGTAGAAAATCACAGTAACATTTATTGTACAGTAGAAAACACAATAACTAATTACGTAATTACCAATTAGATTGACCTCACTGTAATTAAATTACATTTCACTCTGAATACAGAATACTACAGTGGCAGAAAGAGCTCAACGTGCTGCAACTGTAGCAAACACATGCAAATAGAAAAAACACCAGCAAATAAAGAAAACATCATCAGTTTGACAACACGTGCTGCAAAAATTGCATGAAAATGTATTATTATTATTATTAATAAATTATTATTAATAAATTATAATTTGTTTAATAATTTACTTGATTTTATTATCACAGGATATGGTGTGAGCTGTGAATCGTTGTCCATCATTTTGCGAGCAATTGTTGATAAAGACAAATGTCACGTCACAATATTAGAAATGTTTGCGTTTTAAACCACGAAGGCACGTAAATGGATATCACACAAGCAATTGTGCAAACTTTGTGCTAGTTATGATGGTGAAGAAGTCTGAAATCCCAGTCAATTATTCACTGCAGAAAGTGAAACTAAAAACTGAGCAATGAGAGCTGAATATGTTCTGATAATGGTATATAACTTTAATTTCTTTTCTTAATATTTCTCTTGTGGCCCATATACGTAGTGAGAAAAAAAATTTGTGATAAGATGTTTTTTTAAATGAGGAGTTATCTAATCCTCAGCTATGAAATTATTGCGGGGAAAATTAATTATAATAGTATTAATTTAATTATAAAAAGTAGCCTAATAATAATAATCATCATCATTCAGAACATCACAGAGGGGAGCTTGAGATCGCCGGGCCTGGTTATGCAGCGTGTTTCTGTATTTGGTTGTGTTGTGAACATTTGTAGCGTGTTTCTGTATTTGGTTGTGTTGTGAGTATTTGCAGCGTGTTTCTGTATTTGTTTGTGTTGTGAACATTTGTAGCGTGTTTCTGTATTTGGTTGTGTTGTGAGTATTTGCAGCGTGTTTCTGTATTTGGTTGTGTTGTGAACATTTACAGCGTGTTTCTGTATTTGGTCGTGTTGTGAAAGTTTACAGCGTGTTTCTGTATTTGGTCGTGTTGTGAACGTTTGCAGCGTGTTTCTGTATTTGGTCGTGTTGTGAACGTTTGCAGCGTGTTTCTGTATTTGGTCGTGTTGTGAACGTTTGCAGCGTTTCTGTATTTGGTCATGTTGTGAGCATTTGCAGCGTGTTTCTTGCTGAAGGCCTGTTGCTGCGGCTCGATGGGCAAAGCAAGCCAGCTCTTGTGCGGGAGGAAGACAGTGGTGTTTGGAGAGGCGAATTTTGCGCCCTGTGGGCTTTGCTCTGCCTGTGGGCCGTCTTGGGAGCTGGTGTGGACTTTGGAGAGAGGTTGGCTGGTTGTAATGTAACGTAAAGATCATACAGTTCCGTTTTATTCATTTTCCGCGAAGCCTGCACGTCCGAATTACTGGGGAGGAGGATGGAAGTCTTGCCGGGGGTGGTGAAGACTGGCCTCGATGTCGTGGCGAGTGCAAGGCGTGCAACCGCGCAAAGAAGCCTGGGGCTCAGGTGCGATGTCCGGCATAAAATGAATGGTCCTGGGGCCAGCGGAATTCGGAATGCGGAATGCAGAATGCGACGGTGGATCCCTGGGGTGTTTGTTTCATCGTCGGATGATGAGCTTTGGCGTTGTGACATGGTAGCAAAACGGCAAGCCAAGATGACCAAAAATTGTATTAGTCGGTTAGAAAGATAAAATCTTTGTGGTAATTGCAGTATGTCGGGCAGGAAATCCAAAGTTTGCCTATCATCCATTGACCTTAAATATGTCTGTTGGGAAACCTTGGGTCCTGCCATCCATGATGTTACTTTGACACGTACCACCTACCTAAGCATTATTGCAGACCATGTACATCCTTTCATGGAAACGGTATTCCCTGGTAGCTGTGGCCTCTTTCAGCAGGATAATGCGGCCGATTATTGCGCATTATTAAAACAGATTATTGAAGTACGTTTTACAGAAAATGCTATTTCTGTCTTTTTACTTTCACCTAGTCTACCCTAGTTTGTTACTTGTCATTTCTTTGTAATTATTTGTGAAAATTGTTTCAAAGTAAATCCTTCACCAAGTATAAGACAGTATAAGTGTATATTTAGTATAAGACATTTTATCTTTGCTTATATAAAGAAATAACTTGAAGAAAGCTTAGTTCATTCTGCTTAATGATATTCAAAGATCAAGTCAGTGAAATGATCTGATCTTCTCTTCACTTCTGCATGTGTCAGCTAAAAGTAAAGTTATACACAACATAACTTGTATAAAGAGAAATTATTTTATGTACAGTCAGGTGCGTATCAACTATTATAATCACTCAAAACTCTTCGGACAAACACAGAGTGATGAATCGTTCATGAACAGTCATGTCATCTAGCTCATTTCAATTATCATATATATTCAAGTAATGTAGTTGATATAGTTAATTTAGTTTAGCAAAGAGCTCTCTCAATTACTGGGGAGCTAAACCATTTAGTGCTTTGTAAGTAATTAGCAAGATTTTAAAATGTATGCGATGTTTAATAGGGAGCCAGTGCAGTGTTGACAGAACCGGGCTAATATGGTCATACTTCCTGGTTCTAGTAAGAACTCGAGCTGCTGCATTTTGGACCAGCTGCAGATTATTTATTAAGCGAGCAGGGCAACCACCCAGTAGAGCATTACAATAATCTAGCCTTGAGATCATGAACGCATGAACTAACTGTTCAGCATTTTGCATTGAAAGCATATGCCGTAATTTAGATATATTTTTAAGATGGTAGAATGCAGTTTTACAGATGCTAGAAATGTGGCTTTCAAATGAGAGATTGGTATCAAAGAGCACACCCAGGTTCCTAACTGACGACGAGGACTTGACAGAGCAGCCATCAAGTGTTAGACAGTATTCTAGGTTACTACATGTGGAGTTTTTTTGTCCAATAATTAAAAATTCTTTTTATGATTATGTTTTTTCTGAATTAAGTTGCAGGAAATTACTAGTCATCCAATTTTTTATATCAGCTATGCATTCCGTTCATCTTGTGAATTGGTAAGTTTCGTCAGGGCGTGAAGAAATATAGAGCTGAGTATCGTCAGCATAACAATGAAAACTAACGCCATGCTTCCTAATGATATCTCCCAGTGGTAGCATGTACAGGGTGAAAAGCAACGGTCCTAGCACTGAGCCCTGCGGTACTCCATATTGAACTTGTGATCGGAGTGACATCTCTTAATTTACTGCTACAAACTGATAACGGTCAGATAAGTATGATTTAAACCATGCCAATGCAATTCCACTAATGCCAACATAATTTTCGAGTCTATTCAAAAGAATGTTGTGGTCGATGGTATCGAATGCAGCGCTAAGATCGAGTAACACTAACAGAGATATACAACCACGATTGGATGATAAGTGTAAATCATTTGTAACTCTAATGAGAGCAGTCTCAGTACTATGATAAGGTCTAAATCCTGACTGGAAATCCTCACAGATACCATTTCTTTCTAAAAAGGAGCATAATTGTGAGGACACTGCCTTTTCTAGTATTTTTGACAGAAAGGGTAGATTTGAGATTGGCCTGTAATTGACTAATTCTGTAGGATCAAGTTGCGTTTTTTTAATAAGTGGTTTAATAATAGCCAACTTAAAAGTTTTCGGTACATATCCTAATGTCAAGGATGAATTAATGATATTAAGAAGAGGATCTATGACCTCTGGAAGCATCTCTTTTAGTAGCTTAGTCAGTATAGGGTCGAGCATACATGTTGTTGATTTAGATGATTTAACGAGTTTAGCCAATTCTTCTTCTCCTATAGCAGTGAATGAATGTAATTTTTCCTCAGTGACACTACAATGCACTGTCGGATGTGATACAGTAGTAGACGGCTGCATGATTATAATTTTTTTCCTAATATTATCAATCTTACAAGTAAAGAAGTTCATAAAGTCATTACTGCTATGCTGTTGGCAGACATCAGAAGTTGAAGCTTTATTTTTGGTTAATTTAGCCACTGTATCGAATAAATACATAGGGTTGTGTTTGTTTTCTTCTAAGAGAGTCGAGATATAAGCAGATCTAGCCGTTTTTACGGCCTTTCTGTACGAAATCATGCTCTCTTTCCACGAAATGCGAAAAACTTCCAGTTTTGTTTTCTTCCAGCTGCGCTCCATTTTTCTGGCTGCTGTTTTAAGGGCCCGGGTGTGCTCGTTGTACCACGGCGTTGGACTATTTTCTTTAATCTTCTTTAAGCGCAGAGGAGCAACTGTGTCTAAAGTGCTGGAAAAGAGAGAGTCAGTAGTTTCTGTTGCAACATCGAGTTCCTCTAGGCTGTCTGGGATGCTGAGGAGATGAAACTGATGAGGAAGATTATTTACAAAGAAATCTTTAGTCGCAGCAGTGATAGTCCTGCCATATTTGAAGCGAGGGGACGGCTTTGCAGTCTTTGCTAAATTAAGTATACATGATACTAGGTAATGATCTAAGATGTCATCGGTCTGCTGCAGAATTTCAACGGTATCAACATTTATTCCATGAGACAATATTAGGTCTAAAGTATGACTACGGCGATGAGTGGGTCCTGATCCGTGTTGCCTAACTCCAATAGAGTTTAGAATGTCTCTAAATGCCAATCCCAATGCGTCTTTTTCATTGTCTACATGGATATTAAAATCACCAACAATTAGGACTTTATCTGTAGCCAGTACTAACTCTGATAGAAAATCAGCAAATTCTTTGGTAAAGTCTGTATGGTGCCCTGGTGGCCTGTATAAAGTAGCCAGCACAAATGTCAAACGGGATTTATCATTTACACTACATAACGTTACAAAAACCAAAACTTCAAAAAAATTATATTTGAAACTAGACTTCTGAGTAATACTTAAGATATTATTATAAATTACAGCAACCCCTCCCCCTTTACCTTTCAGACGCGGCTCGTGTTTATAACAATAATCTACTTTAACTCATTTAAAGTAATGGGATCGAATATTCAGCAGCCCAAGCTTTATCATTTGTTCATCTGTATTATATCTGTTGTTTATTTGTTGGACATCAATTAAATTTTTACCATTGAATAGTTTTGGTGTTTTTTTGTATTTACTAATTCGGGGAACAGATACAGTCTCTATGTGATAATATCTAGGTGAAAGAGTCTCTATGTGCTGGGATTTATCTGACTTCTGTGACGCGAGACAGCTAGCAGACGGTCGGGTAAGCCAGTCCGTCTGCTTCCTGACCTGGGCCCTAGTTAGTCAAGGTTTAGCCTTAAGACTATCAAGTCAAGTCAAGTCAAGTCAACTTAATCTATATAGCGCTTTTTACAATGCAGATTGTTTCAAAGCAGCTTCACAGTGTTAAACAGGAAAATAATGAACAGAATTTGATTCGGCTGTACAGACGCTCTGGAGAAAACGGTGATGTCATCTAGCTCATTTCAATTATCATATATATTCAAGTAATGTAGTTGATATAGTTAATTTAGTTTAGTAATTAAATTTATTTGGATATTTATTTGAAAATGTAGTGTCCCCAACTGAGCAAGCCAGAGGCGACAGTGCCAAGGAACCAAAACTCCATCAGGTGGCCTAATGGAGAAAAATAAACCTTGGGAGAAACCAGGCTCAGTCGGGGTGCCAGTTCTCCTTTGGCCAATTAACAAACAGTGTATGTTTATTATTTTGGCAGCCTTATAGGTCAGAAGTAATATTAGATCGGATTATTCAAAAGATCGGAGGCATCACGCCGCAGACGGGTTTATTGAGGATGGTGTGTCGATTAAACAATTATTAAATAGGAATATTCGAAATATCGGAGTCATCAAGCCGGACATGGACCCATTGAGGATGCCATGTCGATGAGCAATTTCAGAGGGTAGACTAATTGACACGGTCTCTGCAGACACTTCAGGGATGCGTTGGTAATGTCTGGGTCCACCATCTGATCTGGATACGGCCCGGATCCGGCTGACTGCAGTAAACCTCGGGATAAACAGAGAGACTAACATTAGCGTAGATGCCATTCCTCTTATGATGTAATGAGTACATCAGGTGTTATGGGAAGTGTTCCCGGTTCCGTCTGACCTAGTTAATGCAGCCTAACAATTTGAATAAAACATAAATTAAAGATGTTTTATGCGTATGCCATTGTAAAAAAATGCGTTTTTAGTCTAGATTTAAACTGACAGAGTGTGTCTGCTTCCCGAACAATGCTAGGAAGGCAGTTCCAGAGTTTAGGTGCTAAATAGGAAAAGGATCGACCACCTGCAGTTGATTTTGATATTCTCGGTATTATCAACTGGCCAGAGTTTTGAGACCGCAATAGACGTGATGGAGTGTAATGCGTTAAGAGCTCGCTCAAGTACTGAGGAGCTGAACCATTTAGTGCTTTGTAAGTAATTAGCAAGATTTTAAAATGTATGCGATGTTTAATAGGGAGCCAGTGCAGTGTTGACAGAACCGGGCTAATATGGTCATACTTCCTAATTCTAGTAAGAACTCGAGCTGCTGCGTTTTGGACCAGCTGCAGTTTATTTATTAAGCGAGCAGGGCAACCACCCAGTAGAGCATTACAATAATCTAGCCTTGAGGTCATGAACGCATGAACTAACTGTTCAGCATTTTGCATTGAAAGCATATGCCGTAATTTAGATATATTTTTAAGATGGTAGAATGCAGTTTTATGTTTCTATGTGCCAAATTACTAGAGAGAAGAGCGGCACCACCCCAGGAGGGATGGATACCATCTCTTTTCAACAGGTCAGGTCTGCCCCAAAAGCTTTTCCAATGTTCTATGAACCCTATGTTATTTTGCGGACACCACTTAGACAACCAGCCATTGAGTGATGATAGTCTGCTAAGTATCTCATCACTCCTTTTAACAGGGAGGGGACCAGAGCAAAAAACGCTATCTGCCATCGTACTTGCGAGTTCACACACCTCTTTAATGTTAATTTTGGTGATCTCTGACTGGCGAAGTCGAACATCATTAGTGCCGACGTGAATAATAATCTTAGAGAATTTACGATTAGCATTAGCCAGCACTATAAATTTGCTTTGATGTCAGGCGCTCTGGCTCCCGGTAAACATGTGACTATGGTGGCTGGTGTCTCTATTTTCCTGTTCTGTGTAATGGAATCGCCAATAACTAGGGCACTTTCAACAGGATTCTCAGTGGGTGCATCACTGAGTGGGGAGAACCTGTTTGATGTTCTAATCGGAACAGAAGAGTGTTTTTTTTATCCGCGACTATGCCGTCTCACCGTCACCCAGTTGCCCTGCTGCACGGGCTCTACAGCCGGAACCGAACAATGTACAGATTTCACTAAGCTAGTCGCATCCAAAGCAGTGTCTAAAGCTGTTACATTCTCACTACTCTCAAATAAAGTCTGGATGCGTGTCTCTAATTCTGAAATCTTCTCCGTCAGCCTGACTATCTCCTTACATTTATCACATGTGAAGCCCTGTTCACCAACGGAGACAGATATACTAAACATGAAACATGTAGTGCAGGTGACAATAAAAGGAGAAGAAGACATGGCTTACCGTATTTGTTGATTAATCCAACTTACCACAGTTGTTTGATGGAGTCTACTTACTAATCCAACTCACCACAGTTGTTTAATGAACTCAGAAAACAAGAGACCCGAGTGCAGAGATGGCAAGCTAACAGGCTAGCGAAATGCTAATGCGTGATAGTGATTTAGATTAAAAAGCTAGCAATGTCAGATTTAATGTGGTAGGCAATATTAGACAATATATGTTGATGGGTAAGTTATATTTAGCAGTTTAAACAACAGGGAATGATATCAAATAAAGATTCAAAAGTGAACAGAGCACACACGAGCACTGCAACAAGGCAGACGGGAGCAATCAATCAGCAGCAATGACGATTGGACAAAATGACGACATGGACAAAACAAGTTTATTTAGGTGCAGTGATTTGAAAATCATTAATTAAAATACTGCAGTATGATTATTGACGTAAAAAAAACTTCCTGAATGTGTCTACAAGACAAATTTCTTTGAATGCCCTCTCACTAAACCCATATTGCAGTTAGTAACATATTTGAAATAACAACTGCCAGTCATTGGATGTCTGAAGGTGGGTGTTTCTTATAAGAGTGTGACTGTATCATCAGAGATGTACATTGTTGAAACAGGAACTCCTATTTTAGGAATGGACCTAGTGAACACTGAATCTGCAGATATCTGGTGGTCAACTCTTGCCAGTAAATCAGCCTACCTGTGTAATGCTTCAGTCTGCTGTGAAGGAGCCGTTGATCCCTAAACTGACTTTGGCTGTGCAAAAGGCTTCATCCATAAAGTGAAGAACCGGCCAGAGGTGAGACCATTTCAACAAAAACTCAAGATGATAACCACCATCTGTCCGTGATGCAGTGTCCGCAAAGCTCCGCCACCTACAACAACATAGAAATATTGAAAAAAATTGACTTCTCTGAATGGGTATTTCCTATAGTAGTCACCCAAAAGAAAACAGGAGGTATACGCATGTGTGTAGACCTGTGGGAGCCTAACAAGGCAGTAGTGGTAGACAATTACCCACTTCCACTGATTGAAGATATTCTATCTGAAATGAGAGGTGCAGTGATGTTCTCCACCTTTCCTAGGCCTTTCCTGGATGTCTGACAATTTCGTTGCTTTTTGCAGTTTTCAGATTTAAAAACATTTAAAACGTCTAGAGATAGAGAAGGCTTTACTCGTCCTGGGGTAGGCTACCATTGCTCTCACTGATGCTCCGAAAGGTGCGTAATAGTTATGCTATATGCTTATTTAACTTTATAGTGTTAAATAAAAAATCTTTTGTGCATACCATCAGATGAAATCCTGCAGGTGTCCATGCCTTCTCCGTCCATGCAATAAATGCACATCCTTAAATGAGAGCGGATTTCTAGTGTATTTACTTGAACTTCTTAGGAAATATCTATGGTTTGACCCATTTCAGAGGTGGTCAAAATCAGAATTTGAATGGACTGAATAAAGCTCTCTAATAACTTGACGTGCCATGCCGCACTGACTGACATGTATGTGCATAAATCAATGTCACACACACAGGCAAATATTGTACATTACTGCATACATTTTTAACAAGCAGATTATAACGGGCATCACTATACACATTTTTAGCTATGTCTTTTAACTATTATAGTATTTCGAAGGACAAAAACATGAACTTTAACTATTGGCTTTTACATCAAGTCAGCTGTCACTTTACTTTGTGAGAGGCCCTGGTGAGGCACAAGGCCCTATGCGGTCGCACACTTGGCACAGCCCCTGCGACGGTACTGTGTGGCATGGTTTTGAGTCATTAATCAGCTAACAAGTGTTATATCATACAGGAATGTGTTGTCATAAAATGCCCACGAGTGATATATCAACTTTATTAATGTTGATCCATAGGTATTTCACTTTTTTTGTCTTTTTATTGTGTTTTATATTCTTGTATTGTGTTGATGTTAATATGTTTCTATGTTAATGGGTATTTTGCTTAATTGTTACACATAGAGTTTCATATGCTGGATAGAGGAATGTGTTGTCATGAAATGCCCACGAGTGATATATTAACTTTATTAATGTTGATCCACAGATGGAGAGCAGTCACTGGGTGTGACTGTTAATAAACCTCTCCCTTTTGGGTGAACAGCAGTGAAAGTGTCCTGGTCTTCCTTATACACAACGCAGAGAGTATGTAACAGCGGCTAGCTCCTCAGCAAATTATGCTCCCAGTCTGCGTTCTTTCCTAGGCCTCACTGCATGGTACAGTAAAGTTTTTTTTTTTTAATTGAAAGAAAAACAAATAGAATAGGTAAGTGCTAGTCCTAATTAGTCAGGTGCTGCTGGAAAAAATGTGTCTTTAGACGTTTTTAAAAAAAATGGCTGCTCGAATTGAGATAGGCAGGTCATTCCACCAGGTGGGAACGGTCCAGGAAAAGGTCTGTGAGAGTGATTTCGTGCCTCTTTGGGATGGCACCACAACGCAAGCTTCTGGAGGGCGCATAAGTCTGAACGTGAGTTTAGGTATATTGGTGCAGATTCTGTGGTTGACTTGTAGGCAAGCACCAGTGTCTTTGCAATGAATGGAAGAAGGGATACTGGTCTGTAGTTTTCCAAAAGTGCTGGATTTAGAGAGGGTTTCTTAAGCAGTGGGGTTACCCGAGCCTGCTTAAAGGCTGTGGGAAAGGTACCAATGAGAAGAGATGTGTTGATTATGTGAGTAAGTGCAGGTAAAACTGAAGAAGAAATGGCCTGAAGGAGATGAGTGGGGATAGGATCAAGTGGACAGGTAGTAGAGTGATTAGAAAGGATGAGTTTGGGGACTTATGCCTCTGAGAGCGGAGAGAAGGAGGGGAGAGTGTGCTTGTTAGCTGTTAAGATGTGTCTGTCAGTTTGTGGTGTGGAGAATTGGCCGCTGATGGTGGTGGTTTTGTTTATGAGGAATGTTGCTGTAAGTCGTCAGCTGTAAGAGTTTATGAAGGAGGGGGGGTGGGCAAAGAAGAGAGAGATGGTTTTGAAAAGTGTGTGAGTGTCAGAGCAATTGTTGATTTTGTTGTGGTAGTATGCCGTTTTAGCAGTGGAGACATTTTCAGAGAAGGAAGAGAGGAGAGACTGATATAAACTAAGGTCAGTAGAGTTTTTTGACTTACGCCACTTCCTCTCTGCAGCCCTAGGTCTGAAACGATGTTTATGGAGAAAATCGTACAGCCAGGGGGCAGAGGGGGTGGTGCGTGCTGTTCTGGATAAAAGGGGGCAAAAGTTGTCTAAGCACGATGTTAGAGTGGAGCAAATAGAATATCAGTAGCACTGTTATCAGTAGCAGTGTCCAGTGCTGAAAACTGAGCAGGTGAAGTAAGTGAGGAAGAAACCATAGTGAATAGGCAAGAGGGAGAGAGTGAGCGTAGGTTATGCCTAAAGGTGACCTGCAGAGGAGTTTTGTGTTGTGTCAGGAGTCAGTATGAGGTTAAAAGTGATGAGAAAGTGGGCCATGAGGTTGAGACTTGAATGAGTAGCAATAGATAAAAATAAAGTCTGCTTTTACAGCAGACTGGCAGTTCCAGAGACCAATTGGAATAGAGTGTAAAGTAGCAGAAGACATGGGGATATTACACAGATTGTTAGGATTGCACTTCCTCCAATGTACAGGGTGCGATTTACGAGTGTTAGGAGTAATAGTAGAGATTTGAAAGCACATAGTGAATAAAAGTCACTAAAATAAACAGATGAGAACAAACTGTACAAAAAGGAATGAAAGGGAAGGAAAATGCAGTACTCAAGTGCCTTGTCAGTGTCCTTGCTCGGTGGAGTCGTGCAGGTAGAGTCGCTGGTCTTTACACTCTTTGGTCTTCACACGATGAGGGCTTTACACAAGGGCTGCCGCGGAATACTACTCTATTATATACCCCCCTGAAATGTCGTTATTGAATACAGCTGGACACGCCTCACTACCAAAACTATTTACAAACGTGAAAAACTGAGATTTTAACCACGCGATTAGAGCACGAGAACACAGTAAGCAAACAAAGTTCCTTAGTAACGAGAACTGAGAATCAAATGAGAACAAGATACAAAACACTTACAGTTACTGTCTCATCCTGTTGCTAGATTGCTTCTCTCTACTGAATGCTAAAAACCCCAGTGTATATGTACTGCGCCGGCTTAGGCCACGCCTCACTACTAAAACTATTTACAAGCCTGACCAAACGCGAGAAAACGAGACTTCAACCACGCAAACAAGATACAAAACGCTTACAGTTACTGTCTCCTGTTGCTAGATTGCTTCTTTCCACAGATGCCTCACACTATGACTTGGGAGCGGTCCTCACACAAGTCACAGAGCAGGGGACAGAACAGACTGTTGCATTCGCATCGCGAAGCCTGTCGGAAGCCGAGAGGAAATACTCCATTGTAGAAAAGGAGGCCTTTGCCTGTGTCTGGGCTGCAGATAAGTGGAGAACCTGGCAGTGGGGAAGAAAGTTAATACTCCAAACAGACCATCTAGCTCTCACAACTCTCCTGACCACAAAAGGTAATAACAGAGCTGGCCTCCGGGTGGCGAGATGGTCTGCCTGTTTGTTTGAATTTGATTATGATGTTCAGTACAGAAAATGAACTCTGAACCAGTTCGCTGATTGTCTCTCAAGACCACCACTCTCTGATGCAGCTGAGAACAGTGACAGTACAGTGGAGTCTGTGGCAGCAATACTGACTGACCTATGTGCAGTTTCAAAGGATTTCAAAGCTGCATACCATTCCTGCCCAGAGCTCACAGAACTTTGTACCCAACTGCAGACAAAATGGTCATCATGGAAGTCAGCTAACCAGAATCTCAGAGCATATAACCTGGTCCGAGATGAACTCACTGTGGTGGATGACTTTGTTGTCAGAGGTACTCACCGCCTTACAGTTCCACAGGTGGTGGAAAAGGATGATAGAACTTGCCCATGAAAGTCATCAAGGCATTGCTCGCACAAAACAACACCTGAGAGAGATGTACTGGTGGCCTAAAATGGACCTACAGACTGAAGCTTATATCAAACACTGCTCTATCTGCAGATATCATGATCTATACTCATACTGCTCCACTCACACCTGTCCCTCTTCAAATCCTAAATTATCCAGTAAATATTTTTTAAAAATTAGTTAAATAAGGATGCTGTCAGATGTTTCTCTCTAGAAGATTTACATTTACCTAGCAGTCCTGTAAACAGCACCACCACAGAATATCTTTGGATTTAATGTAGCCTATTTGTAGTAGTGCCTGTGTCAAAATATAGTAACTCCAGTACTGATCATTGAGTTCATTTATCCACCTACCGATCATCGTCCTATGAGGTGAGGCCTCATTTGCTGCCAGCCAAATATCAGACGATCAACTACCATTACGTGAGACAGAGGCGGGATCTAACAGACGTCACTCAGATGCCACGCCCATGGATCAAGCCCGCACGAGACTGTATTGTATAATTATGAAGATTACTAGTATGTTTTTCAAAACAGCTTAACTGACTTCATGATCCACTCTTTAATAAAAGATAGATAGCTGAAACAAATGAATAACAAACAATTAACTAATGAATGTACACAGTATCAAAATAATGTAGAAGTAATTGTCCAGTAGGGGTCGCCAATTGACCAGCAATATGGCAGAAAATAAACTCAAGTAGTTTCTTATTTTTTAATGAAACACATCAAGCCTATTTGTCACAACATTTAGCAGCAAACAGTGGTACTTGTTTACTTTGAATTGTAATTTTCTACATTGCGCCACAAGTATCATTCACTAAAAGCCACTAAATGCATTAGGCTATTAACATGTTAAGTAGCCTACAAAGAAATTATTAAATGAATCATGATTAATTATTGTAATCTATTGCCAGCTCCAAAGGGAATTCTCTTCCTCTTACTCTTTGTGACACTGCTACTATATCCTCTAAAACGTATCTTTTCTTACAGTATTTCCAGCCCTCCTCTGTTTAGTGTTCTGCTGTTTAGTTACTGTATATTTGTATGTATATATGTATAACTATGTACTATATTGATGCTTATGTTTGATGTTGTGTATGTGTTATTTTCTTGTACAGCGACCTTGAGCTTGAGAAAGGCGCTTTATAAATAAAACGTATTAAAATAATAATTATTATAATGGTTTTATAGACAGGGCTGAGAATAAGCCAGGATCATGGGCATTTAAGTGTAATTTAAGTGCATTAATTTTTTAACAATAAACAAGCCAGAATGAGAACGAGAATACCCATATCAATAAAACATCCCCACCAACCCTCCCTCCCTCTCCCACAAAACTTAACCCGGCAATCTCTTTACAATGTAGTACATAATGGATAGAAAAGTTAACTGAAAAACAAAGCTTATTTTAACAAGTCAAAAACATTACTGGCATGCATCTTGAGGCAAAACAATGGCACTTACATATTTTAAGATATGCAAGTTACTTTCAGTTAAAACATCCAAACCAGGGCCGGCCAAAGCCTTTATTGGGCCATAAGCAGAATTTTATTGGATATGTCTTTAAAAATGGTTTTAAAAGAAGCCTCTTTTGCTGAATATGCTCACAATTTCCCCCCAGGATTCTTTGATGAATAGAAGGTTCAAAAGAACAGCATTTATCTGAAATAGAAAGCTTTCAAAGAATCCTAAAAAATGTTTACACAACTTGATCACAGGAATAAATGACACTTTACTATATATTCATATAGAAAACAGCTGTTTTATATTGCAATAATATTTAACAATTTAACTTTTTACTGTATTTTTGATCAAATAAATGCAGCCTTGGTGAGCAGAAGAGAAAAACAATGTTGATGGATTTCTTTCAAACGTTAAACAGAGCTTTTATTTTGGCGGAAACATGCAGGAAGACCTTCTTTTTGTTGACAACAACAGATTTATAAATGATTCTCATTGCGAATATAGGAAGATGTTTGACACACATTGCGTTCCCAAATGATAATTTTGAGCGACTCAAACATATCACTTGCAGAGAAGCATTTACTGAGAAACTGAAAGCTATGCTGTACTCCGTTCAAAAACATGCAGCACGTCAGATAAGATAGTCGCACTAAACCATATCACATTCTCAAATCCATCCATTCATAAAAAGGTTACCGGGCAACTGACGAGTAGCACCAGCGCAGATTTTTCGCACACTTTGCACTTTGAACCCTGGCTAACAAGCAGTCGCTGTCAGAATAATTCGTGCATATATTAGAAAACTTAACATTTCGCAGTTTATTTAGTAATAGTTTAAGGCCATTTTCGCGATTTTCAATCATCATAACAGTATGTCATTTCATGTGCTCTTGGGAGCCCCCTGGTGGCCAAGGGGGCCCTAAGCAGCCGCTTAGTTCGCTTATGCCTTGGGCCGGTGTTGTGCCGAATTTCGACCCCCTGTCAAATTATTACCCTCCCTCATTGAAGTCGCTACCTGATTGCCTAATCCTAACCCCACCCTTAATCCTAACCCCTCCCCCACACCTACTCCTAAACCTACCAATACTAGGGGGGTAATAATCTGGCAGGGGGTAAGAATTCGGTACAACACCGGCTCTGATCCAAACATACATTTTAGTCTGAGACTAGCTTAAACCTCGTCTGTGAAACCAGGAGAATTCTGTTAAAATGTAAAAAGCAAAACAGCTTTTCAATAGACCACCAATAAAGAGAAGGGGATTGTGGGAGCTGGTGTCTTTATTCCATGTAAAACACACATCACCATCATATACAAATTACCACACCATTCCATAGAAAAAATGAACTGCCACCTGCTGGACTAAATCATTACTTATGACTATTAGACTACTCATATTACATCCCTTTTCTATTTTACATCATTAACATTACATAATTAAAAACAATTGACAATTCACACCAGCCCAATGCAAAACCAACAATCACTTAACAGTCCAATTTACAATTCAAGACCTACAATTTTTTTCATAAATCCATTCGAACAGGTGGTTTTCTAACCCGATTAGATCCCTGTAAGAATGGAATGTCAGTCTTTGGTCATCAATCCATTACTGCCACCTGCTGGACTAAATCATTACTCATTTCTAGTAGACTACTCATTGCAAGCTTAACATGTTTAGGAAAGTGTTAATTCATGAGGTAGTTGGAAGCAGACAGTGCTGATCTATGGAAGTGTTTCCTTCACCTTTTCAAGCTGTTGCAAGACAGGGCCAAGACTCCCTCTTGTGGTTGTGAGTTAATTAAAGGTGCAACTTTTTCTTTTTCCTGTGGTAGAAGTGCTTGCACAGGCATAAGGGTAACACTTTAGAATACTGTTTTGCATTAATGAATACCTACACAGGCACAAATGAGTAATGCACTATTAACAAGCAGAATTGTATTTGGGGGCCCCTCAGTGCCACCAAAAACGATTGACTATTGTCAATGCTTGATTATTCGCACACTATAAATCTAACACACTCATTTATGGTACACCTTCAAAATATTTCAATAGTGCTAGTAGGGAAGTTTCATAAGAGTATAGTTGATGGAACAGAATGTTATTTTAACAAAATAAATTATTAAACACAGCAGCAAGCCATCTGTACACCTAAAACAACAACTATTAATCTATAACTATAACTATAATCTATAACCCCCCCTAAGCCGGTCCTTCCTAACAAGATGGACCGTTTTTCTGCCTCTGTGCACCAGGCCGCTTATAAATCCTCAGCCTTGGCTGTTAGGGCCCTTAATGTCTCCTCCCTCCTCTCCGCTTACCAGGCGGAAATTCTGGATGACCTGGGCTAACAGCTGGACAAGGGATCTCCCTCTCCTGTATTATGGAAGGAGATCATCATGGTTAACGACCTTGTTCTCCGTAACGCTCGTCAGGCCGTCCAAACCTGCGGGGGTCCAAACCTTTACTATAATAAAACCATGGTTAATTTTCGTAAAGGTTATATCTGTGCAATACATTATGTGCAAAAAAAATACTAAGCAAAATGACAGTTTAAATCCCTACATTAAAATGATATTAAATAAAAAAACACAAAAAACACAAACTCAGTGTTACCAGATAAGACGAATGTTCTGCAGGAACACACACACATAACCTGTTACTGTCATTTCTTTATCCTGTAAATAAGAAACGTCTTACATTTATATTCAATTACATGCTGTTATCCCTTTACAGTTACTCTCATAAAATACTTGAATTACAGGTTGACTTTTAAAACTACAATTTAGTGTCTAACAGCAGATATTTCAGCCAAATGAATGTCTCTCGACTGTGTTCTGTCTGTTTGACGCTCGCGCCCACCCGCCCATGCTCATTCAGTGAAGTTTGAAGCTTAATGCAGACTGTCAGGACGCGCTTTCATGCAAAATTGAAATACTTGCGTGAATTAGTAACATTCACAGATGAGGATATAACCTGTAAAATGAACATTTTGCGCTGAGGACGCACACACATCTGTCAAAGCGCATGAAAGGGTATGTTAAACGCTAATGCATTAGCTTGAACTCAGCCACAAACAGGTAGGGCCGGGCACGTTGTGTATGCTTACTGTAAAATGCATTTTTTATATTATATTTATGTTTATATTTATGTTAATATTAATATAGAATAAAAGTTTTTTTTTGAGCAACCGAGGGGGCTAGCATACATGCAACAAGTTTCTAAACACACAAACAGAATAACGTATCATTGCAGGGCTACCATTTTTCACCAGTCTACACGATCTTGACAGTCCTCATTCTACATGACAGCAGGGTAAAATAAGTAACTGTAGCTGACGTCATCCCCATTAGTATCGCTTGTCTTTCCCTGCCTGGAATCATCATCACAAACAATATTCTGTTTATTGTGATTTTGAAATTCCCAAAGTGGATATTTGGAGCCTTCACTGCACCAGGTTATCACTAGACCTTTTAAATATTACTGATAAATACTTCACTGATGTTTACCCTATTCTGACCTGAGAATCATTTTTCTGATAATATTTCAGGAATCATGTCCTGTGTGTTTTCTATCAGCTGTTTAGAATCAGAAATAGCAATGCCAGAATAGTGAATGAATCACTATTGATCTAATCGGTCAAACAGGTTTAGAAAATGTTCTTTAATTGTTTGTCAAGTCAAGTCACTTTCATTTATATAGCGCTTTTTACAATGCCGATTGTTTCAAAGCAGCTTCACAGTGTTAAACAGTAGCTGGATGATGGAGAACACAAGAAGACAAGGAACTGGAGTCGAGGAAAGCATAGGAAGGAGTCTGGTGAGTAGCAGGTAAGGAGTCCAAGTATGTGTAACGAGACAGTGAAGTACAGGGAGAGTGTGCTTCTTATAGTGTCTGTGATGATGAGGTGCAGGTGCAGGTGCAGGTGATCAGTACTCTGGGGTTTGTGAACGAGTGTGCAGAGCGTGGAGATTTGGTGACGATGCCTGTGTGTTGGTGGGTGTTGGCTGTGACTCTGTGACAAATATGCAGTAATTCATGCTTAACTAATGCACAGATAATCATGAGTTAATGTATGACTCATGAAGAACTAAACCATGTATTAATGATTACTGCATCAGCAACTAATGAAGATTATATATGATTAATAGATTAAGTAATCATTAAATTGTTATTAGTTAAATGTGTCATATTGTATTAATTCCCTAATAACATATTATATTAACTAATAGTGTAAATTCATATGTTCATTACCACAATGGGTCAAAGCCATGCATTTCAACTTCCAGTTGTCTGCTTTAATTAATCATTAGCTAACGATTTGCAAAGGTATCATTATGTTATGACTTTACTTGTTGAGGCACATGACTATTAACTAATTCAAAATTAATTCAAAACTCATAACCACAATGACATATTACTTAACAATTAGTTAATAGTCATGTGCCTCAACAAGTAAAGTTTCTGATGCAGTAATCATTAATAAATGGTTTAGTTCTTCATGAGTCATACATTAACTCATGATTATCTGTGCATTAGTTCAGCATGAATTAATGCATATTAGTGCACCCGTATTGTAAAGTGAATTTGATTTAACTCCACAACACATGATTTGCTTTATCAATGCTTTTATTGATTAGATGAGTGTTTCAGAGAAGGTATTGAAAAGAGATTAAAGCTTATTATTTAAAATATTCAGTAAATAAAGAATATAATTTTTTGAGATAAGCATATCTCAAAAATGGTAAAATACACCATTCCCACTTTATATTAAAGACAAGATAAGATCAGAAAGTGTACAATCAAAGTAACTGTGGCGCAGGATGACTGCATATGATCTCACAGGTCCGTAACACAAATGGAGCCCATTAGGGTTGAACAGGATATATCGTTCCAGCAACGGCTAGCTGTAGGGTGGAAAAATTATATTAGTTATTCTGATCATTATAATCGTGTTAGAATCAAAGTAATAAAAAAATGAGCCATCACATGTTAGTGTATGATATAAAATTATAGTATTGTCAATTATAATCGGAAGTATTCTCACAGGTCCAGCAGATCTCCAGACAGTTCTCAACATGCAGGTTGTTAGGCTCATACGAGCACCAGTTGGTATAATCATTTGCAGTTCCATCATTCCACAACCACTGTCCTTCCTAAAGAGCAAAGACAGTGATTATGAGAGTGCACGACTGTACTCGGACTTCAGTAAGAAGCTAATTAACTAAGTCAGCTTTAAACCGCCTGCATTAGAAATTTTGCATTTACTGTTTGAAGCAGAAATTTCAGTTTAGACAAACAAACAGATCTCTTTAGGACACACAATTTAACTTACTATTTCACCATCATGAGCACCAGTCCAGGCGCGTGTGGAAGGAGAAGGCAACAGACTCAGCAGGAAATTATTTTCCGCTTTACTATGCACAGAAACGAGATTCGCACCAAAACTTTGGCAGTTTCTCTAAAAAGATAGATTTTTTTATTGTCAATACAAAATCTAATATGTTTATCATAAAGGATAAGTGACTATTTAGGGACACCTAATGTAAAGTGTGACCAAATCACCTTGTTGTAACTAACACATTACCTGTGCTGCAACCCAGTTAACCGTCTGAGGGAAGAACTTGTAGCACCGGAGTCCAAAATTTGTCCATCCACAGGGGCATATTTTACCTAAATGAATTGCATCCAGTGCATAAATGTTAAGGCTTCTGTAACAGTCACAGCAATTTTTTTTTACTTTTTTATTATTATATGTAGCTTATTTTATGTTTGTGTGATTAAGTGTCTAAATTATGTGTATTTTGACACTGTAAACTCTTTATCATGCAAATTTTGTACGGTTATATTGTACGGTTCCAAAATGCTTTTAAAATGAAATAGCGAGGGTTTTTACAAATAAATGTCTTACCTGCATCCCCCATGGAGAAGATAATAAAAAGAAGCAAAAAACTTCTCAGCATTGCCATGATGAACCTGAAATGAATAAGCAGGAAAAGTCAAATGTCTGCTCTCTGTGGATTCTCAATGTATTTAAAGACAAAACACAGATACTTTAGAAATATAATTAAGTAGGTTTTAATTTCAAAAACTCACCTTGATTTGGTTGTTGCCTTTAGAATCTCAGAGGAAGATTGGGTGAAGTTTCAGAAACAGCCCTGCTTTTATACTTTACTTAATGTCAAGTGTGTATAAGCTAAGGCACGAGGATGAAATGTGATCGTTTGATATGTAGACTTTTGTACACAAAATAAAATACAAATATTGGAGAACATGTAAGATGAGCCTGTAGAAATGTAAATGTTAGTTTAATATTTATTTTTAAGTATTTAAAAAATGTATAGTTAAGTTGAATATTAGTCATAAGGGACATTTTCCAAATTAAATATTTAAAATAGCATACAGCCTTCCATTCCAAAATGGATTAAATTCATTATTTTCCTCAAGATTCTACAAAAAGTACCCCATAATGACAATGTGAAAGAAGTTTGTTTGAAATCTTTGCACATTTATTAAAAATTAAAAAAATTAAAAAAATCACATGTACATAAAATAACATCAAATCAGTCACTGCTAACTTTTTTTTTTGTCTTAGGCTAATACCGAAAACTGCACGTCTGTTAACCTTAAACTAATGTAGCTTAATTGTTGTAAAAAAAAAAAAAAAATTTTTAAATAAAGTTATTTTTAATCAAAGCTAAATTTAAGAAGCTAAAGTTCGGCTACATTTTACATTGTCACTTCATAGAATAGGCTGTTTCTCATTACAGTATTTCACTGATGCCAGAGCAAGGAAAAATAATCATGTAAATATGAAAAGATATGATGAAATGAAACAACGCTCTGGTCTGTTTGTACAATACAAGGAAACTGAGAAAAGGTGTTTTTACAGCAACACCAGCAAGACCAACAAAACCATATTTATGCTAGTTGTGAGATGATGGATAATGATAATGGAGATAATATTGTTAATATTGTAAATATTTATATGCAGTTTAAAGACAGACATGTTTAAATATCTGTTAAATGTGTTTGCATGCACGCACGCAACGTTGCTGGCCTTCTATGACATCCAAAAGTTTTGTGCTATCATCATCTGAAGATTTGGTGAATAATTAATGAGTTTGAAGTAAGATTGTTTTTAACAAAATTCACAATGGTGGAAAATATGCTCTTGTCTAGGCAATTTGAATTAAAAGTTCAAAAGCAAAATAAAAGTCAAACTTTGAGCACTTGCCACTATAGAGTTTGAGTCACAGACCCTTCATCTGGACACATGTTGTTGCACAACTTGCAAAAGTTTGTAAAAGTTTAAAAAGAAAAAAACAAATATATATATAAACATAGGTAAGACATATATAAAAAATAAATATATTTCAAATTTATTTAAGTGAAGAACCTGGTTGTATCAATTGTTGTGAGAAAAAAAATGCATTAAACAAAATATCTTGTTATGTTCAAGCAAATCTAAAGTATTTTTTTCATTGTCACTCCCAAAATAAAATGTACAGTATTAAGTAATATTTTTCTGTGTCTGCTCTTTCTCAGACTGGCAGCTTATCATTTTGTGGTGAACTGCCACTTGAAATTACATTAGCTAATCATAAACAAGTATGTTATGTGTGGATTTGATGTCCCAGGCAGGGGCGGTGCTATAGGGGTGGGCTAAAGGGGCTTAAGCCCCGAACGTTTTGTTACTGAACAATTCATCAGAAAAATAATTATGAATATGATTACAGCTATGGCGATTTGTGAAAAGTGCACTGTAAAAACACATGTGAAATCTACAGTAATTTATTATTTTTGTGCACGGGAAATTAATGAATACAAGTTCACAGTAGAAAGTTCGAAGAGAAAATCCAACGTAACTTTGAGGAGACAGAGCGAAACATGATTGTATCTATGCTAAGCTAGCGACACTGGACATGAGAACTCCCAGAAGGGCCAATAACACACATTTATAAGGGAGGACTTTATTGACTATAATTGTTTTAACCAGACTCAGAAACACTCAAACCATAAGTCCAAACACAGAAATAGTTGCAGAACTGTTTATATGAAATATTCCACACAAAAACTATCATAAATACCATAGAGGGTCAACACATAAAGACATAAAGATGAAACCTTTCTAAATTTCAATGGTTCACCGCTGGGGGCGATCTCTGTAGACCCATGAATCATGCGGATTCACTAGATCGCTCCCCATAGACAAATCATTAAGTGTCTATGTCTATTACCTGAGTATGAAGAGTCTTAGGTCCAATCCCATTTCTACCCCTTAGCCCTTCCCTTTCCCCTACCCCTTCATTTTGCGCGTTCACGTGAAGGGGTAAGGGTGTCTCGAATCTCTTTTGGCTGAAGTGGTAGGGGTAAGGGGAAGCCCTTCAAATGAAGATTTTCCGGGACCACACTAGAGGTATGATGAATTTCCCTGCATACACCGACTACCATGCTGCTAGAATGCGTGTAGTGATGTTGCCACTCGGGGTCGATCACTTGTATGTTGCCTGGCTGCCAGTTTCTCCGTAGCTTGCTAAACGCACTATTTGAGTGATGTGAACTAATAATTAATAAATTAATAATACAGTTAAAAAAATATCTGGTCATCTTTCATAACGCAGTCAATATTTATATCACGTATCGTCTGTAAACTCTTCGTCTCCAGGGCAACAACTGACTCGTTTGTATTACCTGGCAAAGAGCTCCGTTATCACAGCACCACAGTAGAAAACGAAACGTCTCGGTTACGTATGTAACCCTCGTTCCCTGAAGGAGGGAACGGAGACGCCACGTCGGAGTACCGACGAATAGGAATCTCGCTAGCGAGAGCCAATCTACTTCGAGTGTAACTAAACGAGCCAATGCACATTGGCATGCAATGATTGCACCAGCTGCTCATGCCACTCCGTGTGGGTATAAATGAGGCACAGGTGCTTGCATCAAATTAGTTTTTTGCTGAGGAGCCGAGTAGGTGAACTGGCACCCCAGCAGGGTACAGAGGACATGGCGACGGGACGTGGCGTCTCCGTTCCCTCCTTCAGGGAACGAGGGTTACATACGTAACCGAGACGTTCCCATTCAGTCGGTCACTCTCGACGCCACGTCGGAGTACCGACGAATAGGAATCCCTACCAAAGCGCCATGGCCTCTGCCCCCATCCAGTGCCCTGTGTGAGCCTCCTAAGCTCTCTTACCTGATGAGATGGGGCTCACACAGAGAAGTCCATCACTGCTGTTCTGCATGACCCGCTCAGTGACTTATTGGATAACACTGGGAAGCGTGCCCTAGTGGAAGGGAGCGCTGCGGAACCCACATCATACACCGAAGGAGTTATGTGGAGTACAAAGCTGAGCCATAGCCCGCAACTGAGAGGGGGCTCCAGCCCCACCAAGGGGAGGGCTCTCCCAAGGGAAAGACACGGGCTTCCCGTAGGAGCGACCGTGGAAAAATATATGGGATCCCCGCAGGGTCACTCATATATCCCCAGCCCAGTACCGGTTCTCAAGGATTCAGCGGCAAGGGGCCTGATGCCAGACGTTCCGCCACGTCCAGCACAGAGGGAGATGGAGGACTCGACAGAGTTTGCTTCTGGAGAATAAAGCGCCGGGGCGCAGCAAGCCGACAAGAGCCAGGGCCTCTCAGTGCTTCTACCCGTTTGAGGCGAGAACACAGGAGGACACTGGCTCTACACGTAGACTATAGAATCTAGTGAACGTGTTGGGTGTCGCCCAGCCCGCAGCTCTACAGATGTCTGACAGCGAGGCGCCACGTGCCAACGCCCAGGAGGATGCAACACTTCTAGTAGAGTGTGCTCGCACCCTGAGCGGACAGGGCACACCTTGTGCTTGGTAAGCCAAGGTGATGGCATCCACTATCCAGTGGGCCATCCTCTGCTTGGAGACAGCCTTTCCCTTCTGCTGGCCTCTCCGTGACAGACAAAGAACTGATCTGAGGTCCTGAAGCTTTGAGTTCTATCCACGTAGATCCGCAGAGCGCGGACGGGACAGAGCAAAGCTAGGGCTGGGTCTGCCTCCTCCAGGGGCAGCGCTTGCAGGTTCACCACCTGGTCCCTGAAGGGAGTGGTAGGAACCTTGGGCACATTGCCAGGCCGGGGTCTCAATACCACATGGGTGTCACCCGGCCCGAACTCTAGGCACGATTCGTCGACCGAAAATGCCTGCAGGTCCCCTACCCTCTTGATGGAGGCCAGTGCGGCCAACAGCAAAGTCTTCATAGACAGAATCTTAAGCTCTGCTGACCGCAAGGGCTCAAATGGGGCATTCTGAAGTGCTCGGAGCACCAGAGCAAGATCCCAAGAGGGTATGGAGGGGGGTCGAGGAGGATTTAACCGTCTCGCCCCCCTGAGGAACCTGACGACCAGGTCGAGCTTCCCAACTGTCTTACCTTCTACATGGTCGTGATGGGCAGGTATTGCAGCAACATAGACCTTGAGGGTGGAGGACGACAGCCTACGCTCCAACCCTCGTTGCAGGAAGGAAAGCACAGACACGATCGAACATCTTCGGGGGTCTTCTCGGCGAGAAGAACACCACTCGACGAACAGGTTCCACTTCAAAGCATAAGCCTGTCTTGTAGACGGTGCTCGTGCCGAAGTGATGGTGTTAAATACCTCTTGGGGTAAGTCACCTAGAACCTCCGCGTCCCGTCCAGGGGCCAGACATGAAGCTTCCACAGATCTGGACGCGGGTGCCACAGGGTGCCCCGTCTCTGAGTCAGAAGGTCCTTCCTCAGAGGAATCGGCCAAGGAGGGGCTGTCGCCAGGAGCATAAGTTCTGGGAACTAGGACCGGTTGCGCCAGTAAGGCGCCACCAACAGGACCTGCTCCTCGTCCTCCCTGACCTTGCACAGTGTCTGTGCAAGTAGGCTCACTGGGGAAAACGCATATTTGCGCAGCCCCTGGGGCCAGCTGTGCGCAAGTGCATCCGTGCCGAGTGTAACCTCGGTCAGCGAATAGAACCACTGGCAGTGGGACATTTCTGGGGAGGCAAACAGGTCGACCTGTGCAGCCCCGAACTCTCTCGAAATCAGCTGAACCACCTGGGGGTGGAGTCGCCATTCCCCTGGGAGCGCAGCTCATGAAAGCTCGTCGGCCACACGGTTGCTCACACCAGGGACATGAATGGCCCGAAGCGACCTCAGACACTTCTGACTCCAGAGGAGGAGACGGCGGGCGAGTTGCAACATGCGACGGGAGCGTAGACCACCTTGTCGGTTAATATACGCAACGGTCGCGGTGTTGTCCGTGCGGACCAGTACATCTTTGCCCCGTAGCAGCCTTTTGAGGCGGCTCAGAGCGAGATGCACTGCTAGCAACTCGAGGCAGTTGATGTGCCAATGCAGGTGCGGGTCCGTCCAACCCCTGACACTGCATGCCCGTTGTACGTGGCTCCCCAGCCCATGGCAGAGGCATCTGTGAAGACCACAGCATGCCTGGACACCTGTTCCAGAGGCACTCCGGCCCGAAGGAACGAGGGGTCTGACCAGGGGTCTGACCATGGGCTGAAGGATTGGCGGCAGGCCGGTGTGATGCTCACCCGGTGAGTGCCGCGTTGCCACGCCCATCTCGGGACTCGGCCGTGTAGCCAATGCTGAAGCGGTCTCATATGAAGCAAGCCGAACGGTGTTACTGCCGCTGCGGCTGCCATATGCCCCAGGAGCCTCTGAAACTGTTTCAGTGGAACCGCCATCCTGCCTTGAAACGTGTTCAGGCAGTTCAGCATCGACTGGACGCGCTCCTCTGTGAGGCACGCTGTCCGTTCGACCGAATCTAACTCCATACCGAGAAAAGAGATCCTCTGCACGGGGGCGAGTTTGCTCTTCTCCCAGTTAACCCGAAGACCCAACTGGCTGAGGTGTCTGAGCACCAGGTCCCTGTGTTCGCACAACTGATCTCTGGACTGTGCTAGAATGAGCCAGTCGTCGAGATAGTTAAGGATGCGAACGCCCTGTTCTCTCATGGGCACAAGGGCCCCCTCCGTGACTTTCGTGGAGACACGGGGGGACAGGGACAGCCCGAAGGGCAGGACTTTGTACTGATATGCTCGACCCTCGAACGCAAAGCGCAGAAACGGCCTGTGTCGAGGAAGAATCGAGACATGAAAGTACGCATCCTTCAGGTCGATCGCTGCAAACCAATCTTGGGGACGGCCAAGATTGGCCGTAACCCACCGGTCTTCTTGGGTACAATGAAGTACGGGCTGTAGAAGCCTGTCTTCATATCGGCTGGAGGGACCGGCTCTATTGCGTCCTTCGCCAGTAGGACTGCGATCTCCGCACGCAGGACATGGGCGTCTGCGGCGTTCACCGAAGTGAAGCGGACGCCCTTGAACCTGGGGGGGCGCCGGGCGAACTGAATCGCATAGCCGAGCCTGATGGTCCGGATGAGCCAGCGAGACGGACTGGGGAGCGCTAACCAGGCTCGCCGAGACCGTGCAAACGGGACCAAAGGGACCACCGGCGTACCCACCGTGGGGCAGCGAGGTGGAATGCAGGTACCGGGCTGGGGCGGCTGTCTCGTGGAGGCGGCCCGCAGCGGGGTGTGAGTGTGCTGTGCAACACTTACCTGATTCCACGAGTGGGCAGAGGGTACGTGAGAAGGCTTGGTTGCGTCCTCGAACCGTCCACTGCTGCCCGCTGGCGAAGGAGGAGGATGAGTGTGGTCCGGCGTTGGACCGTCCACAGCTCTCCGAACCCCCTTGGGACCCAGAGATAGAGGAACTGCTCTTTTTTTTTTTTTTTTTTTTTTTTTTTGAGAATTGGGGTACCACTGGTTGTGACACCAGCGGCAGAACAGATTTTTGACTCAAAAGATTCTCTGCCCGGCCCTCCTCCGGGAAAGAGCAGCCCCGCCCATCTCCAGGTCACCCGTCTCAGAGGTGATGTTTCACCGACTGCTTAAACAGCAGCAGAGACGGGTGGCGTCGCCTTCCTGCGTCGGACACAGTAGAGCAGGCTGTGCCGAAGTTTTTTTTTTTTTTTTTGCAGGGGACGACGCCTTTGGCGACGAGCAGACTGAGGGGCAACCCACGAGGCACTCTTGTGGTGCGTCAGGGGAAGCTCTTGATTGCCTCAGCCTGCTACCGACTGCGAAGAACTGCTGGGCCCAGTTCTCAACAGTGTCACCGAAAAGGCTACCTTGTGAGATGGGAGCATCGAGAAAGCGCACTTTGACGACCACTCACACCTCAGCAAGGCAAGCCAGGGGGCGTTTCTGGACCACCGAGGTGGACATCGTCTGGCCGAGGGCCTGCGCCGTGACTTTGATCACGGTTAGTCAACATGCGCAGCTCAACCCCGACTCAGAACTACCCTCGTGCATTAAAGTGCAGGGCGGAGGTGGTCTGCGCACAGCCACCCCACCGTTGAGGGTAGTGAGAGAGGAAAACTTATGCAGTTTTGGCCCCCCTGGCGTTCCATACTGCCAAGTTTTCCATGCACATCCGGGAAAGATCCCGGGAAAGCATGGCTATTAACTCTGAATCCGATTCAGCAAAGCACACACCATTACAGTGGGCTCAGCATCATCCTCATTTCCAGAGCACAACAGCCCTCTCTCCGATGCAGCGATTGACATCTGATCCTCAGCTGGAGCCCCAAATGAAATGCTAGGTTCCTCCATAAGAAGGACCAGCAGTTCCATCCAGAAGCTGCACAGCTTGCAGTGCGCTAGAGGGGGAGGGGCCCTAGGGGGTTGGTTCCCCGAAGGAGAAGCCCTCCACTCCTCAGGTCACCCCAGCGATTTCACTGAAGTAGACCTCTCCTGTTGGCCACCAGGGAGGGCGCTACAACGGGAAATAGGCAAGGGGACAGCGCACCTAGAGTGGCGAGTGAGCGCTGGGTTGCCGTGACAACCCGCGCTGCAGCCCGGCACTCGACGGCACACGACACGTAGAGAAGCGTGAGGTCCCACCGGGCAGCTCTCGCTGATCTCCGCGGTCTCCCAGAGTGTCGAGCAGACCCGCGGCTGTGCTTTTACACACGAGCGGCGGCTGGCCAACAACAAAGGGGACTCAAGCTTCCCGGAGAAAGAAGAGTCGCGACCGGCGTGCCGACGTGGTCATGTTCTCATTATAAAACGTGAACCACCCACGAACACCGTCTCAGCATGCATACGCCCAGACATGTGAAACAGTGCTCGTGGCCGTCAGTGAGGACAGGAAACAACCGCAACCAGAAACACACAGGTAGAATGTCATCTTTAAAAAGACGCAAGCTCTATCTGTGTAGCTCTTCTAGGGAAACTGCACTCCGCGGTGCTGAAGCACACAGGGGAATAGTCGCGGCGACACAGACAGGGAAAAAGTGCAGCCTGTCATGCGCGCTCTCTCTCTCATAGAAGGCGATCTCTTACCAGCCATGAAAACGGCTTTTCAGCGCTCTTTACAGCGCACCGAACCAGCTGTGAGAACAGCCTTTTGTTTTTGCTCAATAAAACAAAATAGAAAAAGAGAGAAAATCGACCCCGCTGCAGTGCCGTCACTCCAACACCAAACGAGGAGAGGTCCATCCGAAGAGCTTGACTCGTTAAAATGTTAACACATGCTTTGTAGAGAGTGATTTCAGGACAAACCATCCACCACTCGGCTCCGAAGCAAAAAGCTAATTTGATGCAAGCACCTGTGCCTCATTTATACCCACACGGAGTGGCATGAGCAGCTGGTGCAATCATTGCATGCCAATGTGCATTGGCTCGTTTAGTTACACTCGAAGTAGATTGGCTCTCGCTAGCGAGATTCCTATTCGTCGGTACTCCGACGTGGCGTCGAGAGTGACCGACTGAATGGGAACCATATCAATACCGGCCGGCTCGGATCGGCACGGAATAGAATGGTTAATAAACAAAGAGAACAGTCTGGCCCGATGGAAAAGCGGCTTCATCAGTCTTGTATGTTCGGTATCATTCTGTATCGTCTTAGGAAACTCAAAGGCTCATACGTTTTTAAACTGAAAATGAGTGCCATTTTATTAAGTCCCAATACAGCGCAAAACAACGTTGGGAGTGAGTAATTTGTTATATGGTCTCGTGCCTGATTTCTGTTAGATATAGCATATGCACTTCATTGCTGTTCATACTGGTTAAATGTTACAGAACACTAATAAAAGAAACGGGGTATGATGACGTATGATGACGTGTAATGGTGTAGTAGTGGTGTCCCATTTCTAAGGGGAATATTTTCACCTAGGTAGTAGGTGGTAGGGGTAGGTGAAGGGGTATAAAATAGAATTGGAATTGGGCCTAAGTGTCTATTTCCTTATCTCTTATGAGTTTTATACATTTGTAGACATTTTAATGAGGTATTTGTATAATTAAAATTAATAATAGTAGTTAATAGTCTCTGTTTAACTGACCCACTCATAGAACAAACAAAACAAGTCCTGAAAATTGATAAAATAATACATATTATACAGACACTTAATATTTAATGGTATTAGATGATTAGTTAATTGCATCTGAAAATATTAATATATTTTTAAATGTATAAAAATATTATGTGAATGTAGTATAACAACTTATAATCACAACTAAAGCATCTGCACAATAGGAGGCCATGTCTCTCTCTTAACAAACATGCTCTTACTCTACTTCTCCCTGCCTTTTATCCAGAGGAGGGGTAGTCTAGAGAGCACCCCCTGGAGCATGGTAGTGGTACTACAGCTTGAAACCATAGTAATTGCTCTAAGGGACATGCACATACTGCACTCGGGTAACATCTAATGATGCATGCTTTCTGGCTTCGGTGATCATATCTTGAATTTCACTGTCACTGCTTTGTGATGTCGCGACTTGGGTGAGGTCTACTGGCAGATTACCTGATTGATCATTGGTGTTAGCAACAGTCGTGAGAAAAAGCAGGTCAGATTTCAGGTTTCGAGACAACACATCTGGAACTACGTTGCACTGACCTTTTCTGTACCTTACTGTAAAATGGAAACCTTGCAAACTAATTGTCCAACGAATAAGTTGTGACGATGGTTTTGGATATTGAAAGGCCCATGTTAAAGCAACATGATCCGTTACTACTTCTTGTAGACTTCCTTTCAAATATGGTCTCCACTTTTCCACCACCCATACCACAGCTAGAGATTCTTTCTCTGAGACTGAGTATGCGTTCTCAGCTCCTCTGAGTAAGCGAGAGACATGATTTTGGCAATATAGTGTATCTATTCATATGTTCTTCTCTTTCCGACTTGAGTGAGCACGGCTCCTAGACCAATGCCACTGGCATCCGTCTGAACACGAAAAGGTTTAGAGAAGTCAGGGGTTACCAGTACAGATGCTTGTACCAAGTCTTGCTTGAGAAGGTCAAATGCCTGTTGGCACTAGTCATCCCAAGACCATTTGATGTTATTTTGTTTTAAAGAATGCAAGGGAAAACGTCTGTAGTCCCTCCTTTTTCTGAAATAGGGGTGTAACGGTACACATATTTGTACCGAACATACTTCAAATCCGATTTCCCACACGAACATATTAAGTATTCTGTCCATTTTCTCACGAAATTCAAACGATAAATGCCGTTTTGATGCTCTTTAATGTGACGTGACAGATCACTGTATAGGCACATCAGTTCAAGCGGCAGTACGGTGCGCATGAACATGATCATCTCTTTCTAGTCAAAGAATAAACATGAATTAACATCTGAAGGTATTTTGAGAACTTACTGAAATATATCATATGTCATGTAATCGCTCAATCAGTGTTTCAACTGGGGAAAGACGTCAATAAAACAACTTGTAAACAATATGTTACGTAGCATTACATTTACCTCAGGCAAGTAATTCAGTGTCAACAGCTTGTTAGTTCGCTAGAGAAATTAATTCTTTCGCCAAGTATATGCACTATATTAGCCTATATATTCATTATATTCTACTTAACCTGTTAGTGATGTCTTAATTATTTAATGTATGTTTAAATAAATCTGTAAAAAAAACTCTCCTGCGTACACACTGACTGCCAGTTTAACAACAGTTCTTCCAATTGTTTCCTCACATGTGTTTCAGTGTCTGCGGCATGGGCAAGTTCTTGTATTTGTTGTCTGGATTCATTATTGCTACCCGAATAATTTATTGCAAGGTAAAAGTGCAGTGAAAGGTACCGACAGCAAAATGGTTTGCGACAACATCCATTAGTCAAAAGTCTTGTGGACACATATTTACTATGCGTTTTGTGGTCTTATTTATGTGACTTTATTATTTTATTTTATTTTACCATGCACAAACGTTATTCTCTCAAAAATACCAGCATGTACATACATGTTGCTCACATTATGGTAGCCCAGTTTGTGCTGAATACAGTGAAATTACACTTTTGCCATTAATATGTTTATAAGCAACTTAAAAAATAAATGTCAGAGCATGTCAAACCTTCTAAAGGGCCCCAAAACTGCCTCCGACCCCTACGGGTTAATATGGAGTTGGCCCACCCTTTGCAGCTATAACAGCTTCAACTCTTCTGGGAAGGCTTTCCACAAGGTTTAGGAGTGTGTTTATGGGAATTTTTGACCATTCTTGTAGAAACGCATTTGTAAGGTCAGGCACTGATTTTGGACAAGAAGGCCAGACTCGCAGTCTCCGCTCTAATTCATCCCAAAGGTGTTCTATCGGGTTGAGGTCAGGACTCTGTGCAGACCAGTCAAGTTCCACACCAAACTCGCTCATCCATGTCTTTATCGACCTTGCTTTGTACACTGGTGCGCAGTCATGTTGGAACAGGAAGGGGCCATCCCCAAACTGTTCCCACAAAGTTGGGAGCATGAAATTGTCCAAAATGTCTTGGTATGCTGAAGCATTAACCCCTTAGCAGTCAAGTATCGCAGACGGCCCAAGATTACTGTTGTTCAACATTCACTGCTCATTAAAACATCACACACTTACTTAATCTGGAAAAACTTGGTATAATTATAAAGATAAAAGCCTCCAGCTTCGTTATTTGACCACTGTTTATGATAAAATGAGGTTGCAGTGACATTAATTTCTTAATTTATGTCAGGAGTGCAAAATAATCGATCTGTAATGAACAATATTTTGAATGAAATATCAACAACAATCAAAAGCCAGTCACGTCTTCTCCGTTTTATTTGTGGTCACATACATGCACTAAACAGCATCCATTCGTGCTCTTAGTCCAAACGTGTGCATATTTTGACAAATATAGATTTATAGCAAAATAAATTTTTGCAAAATATTTTTGTCATACAGAATATTTTGTCATACAGAATAACATTTCTATTAATTTCTCACTGAATTATGCTGTTCTGAAGAGCTGAATGACATTCAGAGTGATCTCTGTGTCTGTTGCTTCCTGCTGCACGTCACTTATGATCTCAGAGCTCTCTCATTCGCTGTACAGCTGTCAATCATCTTACGTGAATCAACGTGAAATTCAGTGCAATTCCTCATTCTCATCTCTCTGTTGTAAACATTGCCAACACATGAAAACGAAGCTAATAAACGCACGATTACGATGGCATATGGTTTGTGTGTGTTTTGCATGCGATTTGGTGTATTTTCATATGAATAAAGAATGTTTCCAGTAACATGCTAAGCAGGTGTAGCAATTAGCTCCATATAAAATGTTAAATATAACATTTTAACATCATTGAACATCACTGAAACCCACATTATATCACGATCGGAAGTAAATACAAACACTCGCTGGCTGTTTAAAGGGAGTTTAGAGTTAATCTTTTATTTTGTGTTATGTAGCTTGATGTTAACTGTAGCTCTAATGCGCCTGTCATGCCAGGAGCTATATTTTATTTCACATAAGGTACCTAAAGCATGCTTTTTTTTTTGTTTGTCTGTTTGCTAGAAAGACTTCAGATAGTAGGTTTTAATGTAAAGTGGGATGAATGTGGGCTTGATATAGGGCCTGAATAGGTTATAATGGATATAATACAAACAAAAGAATTACTACAAAAGAATAATGTCATTCATGACAGACGTGAAAACAATAGAGTATGAATTAAGCAGTTGAAAGACTAGTTAGTAGAATGCAAGTATGTGTTTTACAGGCCAATAACATAATGATAGCATCTTATCTTAGCATTCGCTAAAAACTCACATGACATGCCATACAATATGCTTCATAAAATGCATAATTTTAGAGATTTCATCCTCAGATTTGAAATGAAGCATGACCACATTTGTGGCTTCACTTTAGTTGTGGTTATAAGTTGTTATACTACATTCACATAATATTTTTATACATTTAAAAATATATTAATATTTTTTATTTTTGTTTTAATGTTTGAGCCTATATATATCCATATTAATAACAGTCTGAGTAATTCTGAGTCTTGAATTGTAAACTCTTAAGCGTTGGCTTTCTAGATATATGTTACTTATGTGTATATTCAGAAAGACTTGCGAGCAGCAGCCCTTTTATTTGCCCCACTTGCCAAAATAGGGGGTGACAGGCAAGGGGTTAAGAGTTCCTTTTACTGGAACTAAGGGGCCAAGCCCAAACCCTGAAAAACAACCCCGCACCATAACACCCCCTCCACCAAACTTTACACTTAGGACAATGGAGTCAGGCAAATACCGTTCTCCTGGCAACTTCCAAATCTAGACTCGTCCATTGGATTGCCAGACAGAGAAGCATGGTTCGTCACTCCAGAGAACACGTCTCCACTGCTCTAGACTAGAGTCCAGTGGAGGAGTGCTTTACACCACTGCATCCAACGCTTTGCATTGCACTTGGTGATGTAAGGCTTGGATGCAGTTGCTCGGCCATGGAAACCGATTTCATGAAGCTCTCTACACACTGTTCTTGAGCTAATCTGAAGGCTACACAAATTTTGGAGGTCTGTAACTATTGAAGTTGGCGACTTCTGCATACTGTGCGCCTCAGCATGTGCTGACCCCGGTTTGTGATTTTACCGGTTTGTGGCCTACCACTTCGTGGCTGAGTTGCTGTTATTCATCAATTGCTTCCACTTTGTTATAATACCACTAACAGTTGACTGTGGAATATTTAGTAGTGAGGAAATTTCATGAATGGACTTATTGCACAGGTGGCAACCTATCACGGTACCACACTTGAATTCACTGAGCTCCTGAGAGCGACCCATTCTTTCACAAATTGATTGTATACATCTGTGGCAATGGAAGTGATTGGAACACCTGAATTCAGTGATTTGGAGGGGTGTCCCAAAACTTTTGGCAATATAGTGTATCGATTCATATATTCATATATTTAATTACTCGATGCTCCATCCCATTCCATCTCCCCAGGTCCTACCTGGAGCTGCGTGTTCAGCTCCTCCAGAACAAATCCGTAATCACCTAAGATCCAGAATAGACTAGAGCATCCGCATTCCTTATTTAAATCCTTTTACTTAACCCTGTAGTATATATGAATTTTATTAATATCCCGTATCCTACTCTATCTCTATTAAAATCGTATCCTAATAAATATTCCAAATCCTTATTTACCTTACCTTTTTTGTTTAAATATGCTATTAATTCTTGGATGTATGACAGAGTATTTCTGTGCCAAATACACTCCTTCCGGATTCGAATACGTTTCTGAAAGTTTTTTATGAGTATGGGCTTGTGGGAGGTCGTTATAGGAGGAATTGCTTGTATGGGCACTTCTCCCAGGTGAGCACATGCGGAGCGCGCACATCAACGAGTTTCGTTCGGGTTACAAGTCAAGTCAAGTCAAGTCAAGTCAACTTTATTTATATAGCGCTTTTTACAATGCAGATTGTTTCAAAGCAGCTTCACAGTGTTAAACAGGAAAATAATGAACAGAATTTGATTCGGCTGTACAGCCGCTCTGGAGAAAAACGGTAATGTCATCTAGCTCATTTCAATTATCATATATATTCAAGTAATGTAGTTGACATAGTTAATTTAGTTTAGTAATTAAATTTATTTGGATATTTATTTGAAAATTTAGTGTCCCCAACTAAGCAAGCCAAGCCAAAGGCGACAGTGGCAAGGAACCAAAACTCCATCAGGTGGCATAATGGAGAAAAATAAACCTTGGGAGAAACCAGGCTCAGTCGGGGTGCCAGTTCTCAAACAGTGTATGATGATTATTTTGCCAGTGTTACAGGTCAGAAGTCATATTAGATCGGAATATTCAAAAGATCGGAGGCATCACGCCGGAGACAGGTTTATTGAGGATAGCGTGTCGATTAAACAATTATTAAATAGGAATATTCAAAATATTTTGGAGTCATCACACCGGAGATGGATCCATTGAGGATGCCATGTCAATGAGCAATTTCAGAGGGTAGACTAATTGACACGGTCTCTGCAGACACTTCAGGGATGCGTTGGTCATGTCCAGGCACAGGTCCACCATCTAATCTGGATACGGCCCAGATCTGGCTGACTGCGGTAAACCTCGGGATAAACAGAGAGACTAACATTAGCGTAGATGCCATTCTTCTTATGATGTAACGTGTACATCAGGTGTTATGAGAAGTGTTCCCGGTTCCCGGTAACTGACCTAGTTAATGCAGCCTAACAATCATTTAATTGATTTGAATAAAATATAAATTAAAAATGTTTTATGTGTATGCTGTAGTAAAGAGATATGTTTTTAGTCTAGATTTAAACTGACAGAGTGTGTCTGCTTCCCGAACAATGCTAGGAAGGCTGTTCCAGAGTTTAGGTGCTAAATAGGAAAAGGATCGACCGCCTGCAGTTGATTTTGATATTCTAGGTATTATCAACTGGCCAGAGTTTTGAGACCGCAATAGACGTGATGGAGTATATTGCGTTAAGAGCTCGCTCAAGTACTAGGGAGCTAAACCATTTAGTGCTTTGTAAGTAATTAGCAAGATTTTAAAATGTATGCGATGTTTAATAGGGAGCCAGTGCAGTGTTGACAGAACCGGGCTAATATGGTCATACTTCCTGGTTCTAGTAAGAACTCGAGCTGCTGCATTTTGGACCAGCTGCAGTTTATTTATTAAGCGACCAGGGCAACCACCCAGTAGAGTATTACAATAATCTAGCCTTGAGGTCATGAACGCATGAACTAACTGTTCAGCATTTTGCATTGAAAGCATACAGAACCCGTCGGCAGCGCTGGCATTTTGTTTTTAGACCACGAAATCAACAAATGTCACTAAAGAAGTGTGTTTCTGGTTGTGAGGGAAAGATAACCTTGTTCAGCTTCCCAAATAACCCAGCGTAAAACAGTGGATGCAGTTTGTTTTTCCAGAGCAGCAACAGAGTTCTGCAGGTCTGTTTGTTTTTTTTCCTGTCATGAGTCGAAACCGGTGAGTGAAACTGCATCAAATGTCTGTGTTTTGTTGGCAATTGGCGCGTAAGTGTATAATGTAAACAACACAAAAGTATATTGAATAGAAAGTTATCCAGGGAGGGATAATGCCAAGAATGTATTGTGCATGTGTGTGTGTGTGTGTGCGCTTTCTTTAGCTCCGCCCACGACACTCCTCCACGAGTTCTGTTTTCGGAAAAAGTCGGTACAGCGTATCTGTCTTTTATAAATATGATATAACTAAAGACTCTTCAGAGATATGAAGGATGCAATACTATATAGGTAATAAAGATTTTTTTTTTTTGCTAATTCATCAGCAGATTAATAACCATCTATTCCTATATATGCTGGCACCCAGCAGAATCCAGCTACCACTCCTTTTCTTTGTGTACACCATAATAATGTAAATATTTCACACATCAAATCCTCTCTAGAAGAATGATGAATAGATAGTGATGTTAACACAGAAGCAGAGACAGCATACAAGTACTGTCTGGTTTTACTTCCTCTACCCATGTTAAACCTGTTATGATTTCAAACCATTTCAACAGCATATATTGACAATGTAGATGTTAATTTTTTAGTTAACCCTTTAGAACCTGAAGCTAAAAAAAGGGCGTTTTCACATATTTTGTTTTTTTGACTGTAGAATTATATCACACTGTGCTATCCTCAAATGCAAGGTGTATTTTCTTTTCTTTTTTTCAGAAAACAATACATTTTCAATAAATTAGTTATTGTGTGGTGAGATTGAAAATAGAATTTAAATAGACAAAAATTTAAAAAATATATATATTTGAATGCTTTTTATTTAGAAAAAAAAACTGAAAAGTCCTGAACGAAAGAATCTAACACTTTGAACTTGAAGAATAAACTATAATACATATATACAAGTCTTTTTTTGTGACACTGGGTTGCAGAGTTTTCACTCAGGAGCCTTTTTCTTTTTCCAGGCGTTTTTGATCATTCACTCTAGTCATTCAAATGTGGTGCTCTCTGAAGCAGTTCCTATCAAGTTGCAAGCATAGGCCCACATCACACTCCTGGCACTTCCCTGGGGTGCTCCTTCTGCATTGTATGCCGACCTATGCTGGCCCTCTGTGACAGGTCCTAAATGTCACTCACAGTAGGCCTGCACGATAAATCGTTATAAAATCGCAATCTCGTTTCACCCTGTTCAAGATTAAATTTTTAAATGACTTCGATTAAATATATATATATATTTTGGCCTTTATTTTGAAAGGACAGCTCTCAAAAAGTTCAGGGCTTCACCCTCAGCCAATGACAAAGCACCTGTTAGTCACGTGTTTCACTCGTCAGTTCAGGGCTTCACCCTCAGCCAATGACAAAGCACCTTTTAGTCACGTGTTTCACTTGTCAGTTCAGGGCTTCACCCTCAGCCAATGACAAAGCACCTTTTAGTCACGTGTTTCACTCGTCGAGCGAGCGCGGTAGTTCGGAAATAAACAAAATGGATATTGATGAAAACCCAGGTCCTAGTGACGAGAATCAGCCAACCACTCAGTCTCAAACTGAACTTGTTCCAAAAAAAGGCTCACATTCGGTGGTGTGGAAGTATTTTGGATTCAAGCAAGAAGACGAGGGTCAGTCTGATGTGATTTGCAAGGCATGCTTTGCCCTTGTTTCAGCACTGCAAGGTGTTATGTTTAAATCCAGGTAAGCATGAGGACAAGAAAGTTCCCAATTCTCAATAATTTATTCAATCCTCAAGCAGGACAAGCAAACCAACAATGCCAGGTGTTTACATGATTGACAGCAGGTGCAACACATTCCATTCTTACTCTACACCTTTTATAGGTAACAACATGTGCACTATAGCGCCATCTTCTGACACATACACAAACACAACACAAGGTAACACCACAAATCTTTACCAGCACCTCAAACGTCACCACAAAGTGCAATATGATGAAGCCATTCAAGGCAAGAGGTCCAAAAGTCGTCCAAAAACGCAGACATCAGTCAGACAGACATACATTTATTTATTTCTTTGTAGTAGTAGTATGCCCTACTTGTATAATTGTACAAAAAACAAGCAGTTAAAGAGTGTTTCTTCTTTGTTCATTGAAGCCTCTATGTTTACAGGCTTGTGGTGATGTGCAATGTTCTATGTGCCAAAACAAATATTTTTGGTACTGCCAATTTGTTTTGCTATGGTTCATGTGTGCAATAAACATTACACTTCATGAGAAAAAAAATCGTTGCAGAGAATCGTGATATCAATTCTAAGCTAAAAAATTCATATTCATTCAAGATTCATGTTTTTCCCAGAATCATGCAGGCCTAACTCACAGGAACAGGCAGATGATCGCATCTCACTTTGGGGCTGCCATCCAGGGGAACACCTGTGAGCTGAGCAGCCAGAAGCTCCTGAAAGTTTTGCCGTGTCATAGACTTGTCCTGGGATATGGCACACAGCTCTTTGTGTAAAATGAAGCTGATGGTCACTCCGATATCCAGGAAGTGCTGAAAAATGGTCATGAACCACTGAGCTCCTGAAAGCGACCCATTCTTTCACAAATGTTTGTAGAAGCGTCTGCATGCCTAGGTGCTTGATTTTATACATCTGTGGCAATGGAAGTGATTGGAACACCTGAATTCAATGATTTGGAGGGGTGTCCCAATACTTTTGGCAATATAGTGTAATTTGCCCATCTTCTCTAGATCAGATGTTAATCTATGGACTATAATCTTTTCCATTAAAGTTTGAAGTTAAAGCAATTAGACGATAACTTCCTGGGTTTGTTGGATTTTTACCTGGTTTGCCAATAGGGATTACTTGCTTCCATGACTTTGGCAGTATTCCTTTTGCCCATATTTTATTATATAACTTAATTAGCATTAATAATACACTATCAGACAAATGCTTTATCATTATATAACTTACCCTATCACACCCAGGAGCGAATTGGCACATCAACCTTGATCAACCTTTTTGGTCTCTCTGTAGGTTTTGAAATATTTAACCAATGAAACATATTAATAAGAGCTTGTGACTAAACCTCATTACTCCATTGGCTCTTCAAACTGTCAGTCAAATCTCTCAGCTCTATCTTGAATGAAGTGCCGCATGAAGACAGATCTCAGCTTGTTTACAATATTAGGGTAAATAAATAACTGTTTGTTTGAATAAGTACAGCATTTTCTTTACTCAAGAAACACTCTATATAAAAACTAATGTTTTATGTTTGAGGAGCGGAGAAGAGTGTCTTAGTTTAGCATTTGTCATTGAGTCATATAGCCAATATTCAATACTGTTTGTAGCACATTATCTTTAATAACATGAGATTTTGGCCAAATGTCAGAAAAAAACAGAGTACCCGCATAGCTACAGTAAACTTTATAACATGTAAGTTGATGAAAAAGTAATGTACTACCTCAGATGACGGACGAAACATGCATCCCTGACATGCTCCAAAATTCGATGGTCAAAAAACTCATAACTCCATTTGTGCTTGATTTTGGTAAAATGATAATAATATAGTGATACACACAAGTGTCTGACAATAAATGCAATCATTCATGTAGGTTCTACCAGAAAGACTTGGGGGGCAACAATGACATTTATTTATTAACACACCAACAAATAAAAGCAAAATATTGTATGATAAGGTTCTTTGGCATAGGCCCCTTCCATAGCACACATTTAGAGGGTAACTGACTCTGCATTTCCTGCCTTAAGATGAAGGCAGGGGCGCAGCCGACCCCCCGGGAGGTAAGGGCAGGGACCATCCTGGTGCTGGTGGGGAGGATGGCAGTGAATGTTGGCGTCATCATCTGCGAACTCAGACATGTGTAAGTACCGATCTTTTATACTCCAAGTGTTAGATTATGATTCGTTACATGTAAACGTAATGAGTGAAACATTCAAGTCTTCCTGGCATAACTTACGCTAGAGCTTTCATTTATTTCTTATTTGCTGTTTTTAACTTTGAACTTGAAAGTGTGCTGCGTTTTTTTTCCTTATAATTTGGCATGCAGTTTTTTTTTTATACTCGATACGATTATATGATTTGCCCACCCTGGTACCACATGCAGGTACAAGGCACAAGATTTTCACAATGGAAAAGCAAACATGGTGAGTAGAGTCGAAGCGAGCTGAGCTAGTAACTAATTGAAAACCACCACAATGACGATAGCTCAAATAACGTTAGCATCATTAATGTTAGTCCATAGACTGTAAAAATAAGCATTAGCCCAGTCAGCTGAACCAGGCGAACCAGGGTGGAAGAGCAGAGCATGTGTCATGTAAGCTGTCTGTATCTAAAATAAACTGCGTGTTCACCTTAAACCAACCAGCATCGTTATTAAATATTTTTTCTGAGAGAGTTCTGTTGAAAGGCTTTCACTGCTTTCTTTGTCTTCGGAGAAGGAGGCAAATTTTCAGTAGTATTAAAATTAGCAAAAGGATAAACTAAACCATCTGTCTTCCCTGGTGGGTTGCTGTCATTTATCAATTGTACAGCATATGTAAGTACATAAATAAACTTTTGGTGTTCTATAACCCTTTCTGACCACCACGTGGTGTGATCTTTGTTACAAATACAACACCATGATCTATGACAAACACCAAAAAACATAAATTAAGAAAACACTTACAGACTATGCCGTTTCCAAGAATAAATGAAGTGTGGATGGAGATGGGGATCAGCTGTGTTCCCTCTCAAACACCTCAACAAAATTGCTGAACAGCACATGCTCTGCTTAAATACAGGCATGTCACCACTAGGGGTAGCTAAATTGCGATTAAACAATTAAACAAACAGCATAAACATACATATACACATATACAGGTGCTGGTCATATAATTAGAATATCATCAAAAAGATTTATTTCACTAATTCCATTCAAAAAGTGAAACTTGTATATTATATTCATTCATTACACACAGACTGATATATTTCAAATGTTTATTTCTTTTAATTTTGATGATTATAACTGACAACTAAGGAGAATCCCAAATTCAGTATCTCAGAAAATTAGAATATTGTGAAAAGGTTCAATATTGAAGACACCTGGTGCCACACTCTAATCAGCTAATTAACTCAAAACACCTGCAAAGGCCTTTAAATGGTCTCTCAGTCTAGTTCTGTAGGCTACACAATCATGGGGAAGACTGCTGACTTGACAGTTGTCCAAAAGACCTGTTGCCTTGATCGTTGCCTTGTACCTGTACTTGTGTAATGACAATAAAGTTGAATCTAATCTAATCTAAAAGACGACCATTGACACCTTGTACAAGGAGGGCAAGACACAAAAGGCCATTGCAAAAGAGGCTGGCTGTTCACAGAGCTCTGTGTCCAAGCACATTAATAGAGAGGTGAAGGGAAGGAAAATATGTGGTAGAAAAAAGTGTACAAGCAATAGGGATAACCACACCCTGGAGAGGATTGTGAAACAAAACCCATTTAAAAATGTGGGGGAGATTCACAAAGAGTGGACTGCAGCTGGAGTCAGTGCTTCAAGAACCACTACGCACAGACGTATGCAAGACATGGGTTTCAGCTGTCGCATTCCTTGTGTCAAGCCACTCTTGAACAACAGACAGCGTCAGAAGCGTCTCGCCTGGGCTAAAGACAAAAAGGACTGGACTGCTGCTGTCTGGTCCAAAGTTATGTTCACTGATGAAAGTCAATTTTGCATTTCCTTTGGAAATCAGCGTCCCAGAGTCTGGAGGAAGAGAGGAGAGGCACACAATCCACTAACTTGAGGTCCAGTGTAAAGTTTCCACAGTCAGTGATGGTTTGGGGTGCCATGTCATCTGCTGGTGTTGGTCCACTGTGTTTTCTGAGGTCCAAGGTCAACGCAGCCGTATACCAGGACGTTTTAGAGCACTTCATGTTTCCTGCTGCTGATCAACTTTATGGAGATGCAGATTTCATTTTCCAACAGGACTTGGCACCTGCACACAGTGCCAAAGCAACCAGTACCTGGTTTAAGGACCATGGTATCCCTGTTCTTAATTGGCCAGCAAACTCGCCTGGCCTTCGCATCTTCCTCTATTGTGAAGAGGAAGATGCGATATGCCAGACCCAACAATGCAGAAGAGCTGAAGGCCACTATCAGAGCAACCTGGGCTCTCATAACACCTGAGCAGTGCCACAGACTGATCGACTCCATGCCACGCCGCATTGCTGCAGTAATTCAGGCAAAAGGAGCCCCAACTAAGTATTGAGTGCTGTACATGCTCATACTTTTCATGTTCATACTTTTCAGTTGGCCAAGATTTCTAAAAATCCTTTCTTTGTATTGGTCTTAAGTAATATTCTAATTTTCTGAGATACTGAATTTGGGATTTCCCTTCGTTGTCATTTGTAATCATCAAAAATAAAAGCAATAAACATTTGAAATATATCAGCCTGTGTGTAATGAATGAATATAATATACAAGTTTCCCTTTTTGAGTGGTAGGAGACTGTATGTACCGGTCGAGGAGCAATGCATGTTTTGAAGGGAGTCTGCATAGGTCTGCGACATTTTAGAATCCAAATGTGTGTTTATTATGTGCAAGAAAGTTAAATGGCAGTGTAATTAGATTGTATGGAGGTGTCGAAACTATGTAAAATTATACAATCTCGTAGAAATAAAAGTGTTCTAAAGTAAGCTATATGTTTCAGTGAGATCAGCACAGTAAAAATGTTCCCACCTTATCCCACAAACGTAATGACTTCGTCCACTAAAATGGCTCGTCAGTTTAAACTTAAATGTCCATCTTAGCGTCTCACTGAGTATCAAGCAGATGCACAGTAATCTCAGATTAATTTTACAAATCTTAATAGGCAAAAATCTTCTCTCATCAATAAACCATCAAATATGTTTTACATCACAGAAAATTGCTCGAATTGAAACAGCAAAACAATTAAGATTCCAAACAGACTGTAAAGGATATAGCAGTGATTTCAGATGTATCCCCAAAATCACCCGATCGATTAGGAATTTCAGTCCATTCGAATGGGTGGTTTTCTAACCCGATTAGATCCCTGTAAGAATGGAATGTCAGTCTTTGGACATCAATCCATTACTGCCACCTGCTGGACTAAATCATTACTCATTACTAGTAGACTACTCATTACAAGCTAAACGTTTAGGAAAGTGTAACTCATGTTAATTCATGAGTTGGAAGCAGACAGTGCTGATCTATGGAAGTGTTTCCTTCACCTTTTCAAGCTGTTGCAAGACGGAGCCAAGACTCCCTCTTGTGGTTGTGAGTTAATTAAAGGTGCACTATGTAACTTTTTCTTTTTCTTTTCTTCCTTCACCTGTGGTAGAAGTACTTTCAAAGGCATATGGGTAACACTTTAGAACACTGTTCTGACTGTTCTCTCATTAATAGCATGTTTCATGAGTCAGGACGTCGTTCTGTGTAAGATTGAAGTTCTGTTGACACTGTTTTTCAATATGTAAGGAATAATGTACATCCAGCCGGTTGTTATCGTAGAATAAACCCTGACAGGGTGATCAGAGTCTTGCATCAGCCTGAAGGGGTTTATTCTGGGCTGGATGTACATTATCCAGATTATTACAGGACTACTTGCCACCTAAGTAAATAATTAGACATGAAATATTGATCTGAGTTGAAATATTTTATTAGCTCTTTAAAAGTACATGCTGGGAACTACAGATCCACTGCCCAGGGCTGCATTTCTCAAAAGCATTGTGAGCTAAGTTGATCATAGAGGCCATTGCCCAGCTAACACACGACGTAACAGTCACGTATTTGTGTTAGCTGGGCATGGTGGCAAAGTCTCTACGATCTACTTAGGCATATGATGCTTTTGGGAAATGCAGCCCGGGCAGTGGATCTGTAGTTTGCAGGACAAAAACGAGTCTTAGTGTGGACGGAAGGCCAAAATGGAGAGATAAAGTTGTGTTTTTAAACGAAAACGTATTAGTCAAGTCAAGTCAACTTTATTTATATAGCGCTTTTTACAATACAGATTGTTTCAAAGCAGCTTCACAGTGTTAAACAGGATAATAATGCAACAGAATTTGATTCGGCTGTACAGCCGCTCTGGAGAAAACGGTGATGTCATCTAGCTCATTTCAATTATCATATATATTCAAGTAATGTAGTTGACATAGTTAATTTAGTGTAGTAATTAAATTTATTTGGATATTTATTTGAAAATTTAGTGTCCCCAACTGAACAAGCCAAAGACGACAGTGGCAAGGAACCAAAACTCCATCAGGTGGCCTAATGGAGAAAAATAAACCTTGGGAGAAACCAGGCTCAGTCGGGGTGCCAGTTCTCCTCTGGCCAATTAACAAACAGTGTATGATTATTATTTTGGCAGCCTTACAGGTCAGAAGTAATATTAGATCAGAATATTCGAAAGATCGGAGGCATCACGCCGGAGACGGTTTTATTGAGGTTGGCATGTCGATTAAACAATTATTAAATAGGAATATTCAAAATATCAGAGTCATCACGCCGGAGATGGATCCATTGAGGATGCCATGTCGATGAGCAATTTCAGAGGGGAGACTAATTGACACGGTCTCTGCAGACACTTCAGGGATGAGTTGGTCATGTCCAGGCGCAGGTCCACCATCTGATCTGGATACGGCCCGGATCCGGCTGACTGCGGTAAACCTCGGGATAAACAGAGAGACTAACATTAGCATAGATGCCATTCTTCTTATGATGTTAGTGTGGACAAAGCCTGATTTTAGGGTAATATAGGTCTCTGACGTTTTGATATTTTGGGCATTCTGTGAGGAAGTGCAGCTCAGTTTCCGTCACTCCCAGGCTGCAGTGCGAGTGTAACGGGTATGGCTAATAGATTGAATGTAACTGTTATTATTGTTGTTTCATGGTTGACGTGCTGGGTTCCTGGAGTGGTCTGTTGTGGTGCAGTACCATAAGATTCCAGCAGGGGGTGGGGTGAACATAGAGAGTTAATTACAGCCACACAGGTCTCCACCCCCCAACCCATATTGTGAAAAAAATGAGTTGAGTTTGAATCGCATATGACTAACGTGAATAACTGGAAACTATGCTACCATTAGCACATCTCATGCACTGCATTGTTTAATATATGAAGTTGATGGGTGTCTGACAATTCGTATGACAAGAATAGTGTTATTATGCTGTTTAAATGAGTTTGCTGTAATATTGTTATCTTTGAACACTGTTTTACTCTTATTTGAGTTTGTATCGTAGATGAGTGAGTGTTAATGGGTCACGTGCTGACTCGTCCATGTTGAAGTGAACTCCAGTGTGTTATCACCTCATTAAATTGATAACGTGTCTTATAATGTGATAACTGAAATGTTATGAGATTGATATTCACTTTGAGTACAGAGTATAATGTATAGTATTACATTAATTCTGATTTATAGGTAATATGATTTATTCTGGATTTTCTTTACTTTATATGAATTATTTTGTCACACACACAGATGCAAGCTATCTTGTTTATTGTGTGTACCAAGGATGGATATAGCGTTTTATGCCAATTGATGCTCATCTCTTTATTTGTTTTGTCAGCAAATACAATACGGGTCACATTGGGTGTGAAAGAAATGTAATGTTATGCATGTTGGTATGCATTTAATGGTTCTTTTACCCCATCATAATACAGAGATTGAGGGAAACGCAACAAGTGTTCTGTGTCTGTTCTTTAAAATATCTATGTTACCCTTTTCAGGGAGACTACATTTGGAGGCACCGCTGGGATGGTCAAAGTGAGGTTCGTGTCCTGTAACGGAGGAAGTGACCACACATCAACCATTCTACAAAATCGACCCAGGTGGTAGACAGTGCAGTGTGTTGGCTACGGAAGTGGTGGGAGCCCCATCCGGCCCGAGGTGCATCCTGAGGTGCTTTATTCACTAGGGAGGCAACACTAGGGAGGCAAGGCAAAACATAAACCCATAGTCCAACCAATTACTCATCTGCCAAAATGGAGTCAGAAAATGAGACCAATCACCACTGAACAGTTGATGAAAGTAAGTGACTTTTTGAAAATATCAGGAGTTGACAGGGAAAAGATTGCTGATAAAAGCCGAAGTTCTCTTGTTTCATACATCAGCCAGCATGTCGAATGTGACAAATTAACTGAACTTTTTCATGCAAACGCCAATGAGAAAGAGGTTAAAGTAGATAATGAACAAGCCAAATTAATGAGAGAATTAGAGAGTTGAAGACTGGCAGTCCACCAATTGAAATGCAAGAATTGACAACAAGGGAAGTGAAAAGCAGAGGTGATGGTGAAATGTTATCAAGAAACCCACCAACAAACCAGGTAAATAGCCTCACCTGGCAAAAGACTATAAAATCTCAGAGACTGGTACCCTTAGTAGATTATCTGGCGGAATGAAAACTTTTACCAAATATATCTTGATGGGTCCTGCAGACAGTAGAAAAAAGTTATGCAATCCAGTTCAGGTGTCGTCCACCTCATTTCAACAGGGTCCTTCCCACAGTGGTGGGCCCCCGAGCAGGCTCTGTTAATGGAACAGGAAGTAAAAGCTCTACTACAAAAGGAGACCATAGAACGGGTTCCTCCTCCCAGCAGGGAGTTAGGCTTTTACAGCCGCTACTTCATTGTTCCAAAGAAGGATGGGGTGTTGCATTCAATTTTAGATCTGCGCCTTCTAAATCGCACTGAAGAGAAGCTAAAATTCAAGATGCTTACTCTCAGGCAGATCGTGTCACAGATCAGCTCTAAGGACTGGTTTGTCACAATAGATCTAAAAAACGCATATTTTCACATATCCATCCTTCCACAACACAGGAAGTTTCTGAGGTTCGCTTTCAGCGGCGAAGCGTACCAATATCGAGTTCTTCCAATCGGCCTAGCTTTGTCTCCACGAACTTTTTTTTTTTTTCATAATCATTACTTTTAAATAAAATAAAATAAAATTTTATTTAATTAAATTAAATAACAGTATTCTATCACGCGGGTTCATTTTGCCAACTGTCCCTATTCATGGGTTTCAGTCACTTTTTTTGTCGCGGCCACCATCTTTAGGACCTTTGCGTAGCCCTCTGTTTGGTGATCGGAAAGATGTCACCAACATAGCGCACCTCACCACCGATGAAAAGCAACTGTATTTAAAGAAAATAGATACTTTAGGATTAGATCCTTACTTACTGCCAAACGAACTGCTGACTCCACTGAAGTCTAGTAAAAACGTGGCAAATTTGACATTTGTTGATATTTATATCTAACTTGTCCACAATCCCTCTCCATACACCGATGAAGCTCTCAAGGCATTTAAAACCACTGAAGCCTACCGCTACTTCAACTCAGGATGGGTTAATGATGGCAAAATGTATCATCTGGAGATTAAGAAAAGTGGAAAGTCTGTTATTCAAACGATTTTAACGTTACACGAATAGCGTAAGCGTCACTGAACTGAATTGCCCAATAATGATGGTAAAGCATATTGCTTGTATTATCAGTCACGTCAGGACACCTTTATGTAATGAAAAGTAATTTAGCATACTACTGAAGCAGGTAGCAACATAACATAATTCAGCCATATAACTCAAGTTACTCATGTAAATATAGCTAGCTAATGCTAGCTGTCTAGAACGAAGTTATACTATAGAAATGGATAATCCCCAGTTTGAGGACGTGAACAGCTCCGAATACAATGTCACGTGTTGTCATCTCAAGATTCCGGTAAATACGAGGTGCCGTGAACGCAGCATAAGTATACAGTAAAAAAGTACTTACAAACTATTAGTTTATAGTTAATTAATAGGTTATTTATTGTACTCTTAACATTGTTAAAATATTAAACATTGAGTTCTTCATTCATTGTCACCGTAATTAACAAATTATTATTGTTTAATTAGCTCATATGTAAAGAGGTATTGTTTTATGCTTTAACTTATTATATAGACCACAAATAAAGAGAAAGGGATTGTGGGTGCTGTTGTCTTTATTCCACGTGAAACACATTTCACCATCATATACAAATTACCACACCATTCCTAAGCTTTATTCAATCCATTACTGCCACCTGCTGGACTAAATCATTACTCATTACTATTAGACTACTCATATTACATCCCTTTTCTATTTTAATCACATAATTAACAACAATTCACAATTCACACCAGCCCAACGCAAAACCAGCAATCAGTTAACAGTCCATTTTACAATTCAAGGCATACAATTCTTTCATTTTTCTATTTTCTTTCTTTCTTTGTTTTATAAGTCTATTCGAACAGGTGGTTTTCTAACACGATCTGGGTTTACGATATATATTCGCTGGTTTTTCACTTCCCATGACATACGTAATGACAAAACGTTAGTGTTTGTTTATGGCAGATCCAGAGTGGCTCTGAGCAGATCCAATAGTTTTAAACTTCAACAGAGTACCCGCCTTCAAGGAAGTGGCCAGACTCTCTGTACAAATTAAATGTAGGACCAGGTAGGTAGGTAGGTCTGGTAGGACCAGGCTAGTCCTAACCAAACCGTAACCCTAAACATATAGCCTACCAGTTGGTAACCCTCTTGAAATATTTAACCTAATTTGTTTCATTATATGAGGCCCTATATTCTGGTTTTAAATTCAGAGACTTCAATTCATTAGCCACAGCGCTTTAAAAACAAGGTAAAATGGCACAGTTGCTTCAGCAAATACGTTTTTATATGATTTTAACGATATTGGTTGGGTTATTTTCTAACACAATAGAGCATAATATAATTTTTGCAAAAACGAATTGCCACAGCAAGATTATTTTTTTATGGATTTTACTAGTTAATCTATGCATGTTGAATTTAAAACAATAGTAGCTCTTAATACAGAATCACATAAAAAAAGAAAAGACCTGTAATGTTACAATTCTCTATTGATCTTTTTTGGAGGAGGCAGACAGCGCTCATCTATGGGAGTGTTTCCTTCCCCTTTACAAGCATAACACTCATTCCCACTCTTACAGCGGAAGAGAGGAACATGAGCCACAATCTTCTTAAACTCAGTCTGAAGATCTTTTTTAATGTCAAACTTCCAGAAATCCTTGAAGACAAAAGCTTTAATTCCATCATGTTCTTTCCAGTTCTTCAGAGCTTCTAAAATATTGTGACTGCTTGTCGCATTCAGACACGTGTTAACACAGGGAGAGTCAAAGGTGTAGAAAACAGAGCAGCCTTTTATTTCTTTCAAAAGTTTGCTCATGGGTGAGTTGTCAGCAGGATTCAGCAGGAGAGACTCTGAATGCATGTTGTATTTCTTCATTTTCCTAGTTCCTGCAGCGATGAGCTCTGAACCTTGGTAAAGTGCACTTGTTTCATGAGTAATTGCATTTTTCACATTCACCGCATTCTCCTGAGTCAGGAAGTTGTTCTGTGTAGGAAAGAAGTTCTGCTGACACTGATTCTTCGGCACATTGATGGCAGTAGCGTACTGACGGGGATGTCCATCTTTATCGACTCTCTTGTAGCTGTTAATATTGTTTAAGGTGATTAATGATTATTATCATTTTTTTTATCAATGAGTAGTTAACCAACTTCTCATTTCTCTACTACCTCATTGATAGGGCTTTTCACACTTGAAATAGTTAACTCTGGGTCATTCTAGGCCCAGGTATACTTCATTTTCCACTTTTTTTTGTCTCAGTCGTGTCCGCACAGATTTATACTCAACCACGGATGAGCACAGATGGACGAGTTCGACACTTTAGGTTATCACTTCACGTTTCACACTGCTCATAATTTACCCAGGGTTAACAATTAATTCATGGGTATCCATACATTGATGTTTCACATTGTTTCTAGATTTTCACTCCGAAAGATCTGTTTTTCATCCCCATTTGACATTTTCCACTCAAACATATGTAGCCGGTGAAGTGGTTACCAGTAGAGGGCATGGCCAGTCAGATAATTAGAGGGTTTTTCGAGATGGGGTCCGGTCTTATGCATTGAAGCGTGCTATCTGATAGCACTTCCCTGGCTATGTTCAAAATCGCCCCCTATACCCTCATTCACTATTCCCTACATTAGTCCTCTAATATAGTCCACTTGAAGGAGTGAATGAGAACGAGTGAGTGAATTCGGACACTGAATGCTCCAGAAGGGCTGCCGCTTTTGCATAGTTTGTGCTTGCCGTTTAATAATCATTTAAGTCTTAGAAGTTATGAAAAGATTAATCTTGAACGCTGTCATTGAAACTAGTATGTATAAACCTTAATTAAACAATTGAATAATCAATTAAAAAGTCATTTATACCTGTATGATATTACGCTGTAGCACTAGCCACATTGCACCAGTGGTTTGGAAAATGGATGGATGGATGATTCGCATGCGGGCGCCATCTTCTGGTCACAGTGCATTATGGGTATTCTTTAGCTGTTGAGTGTACATCGGTTGTACACTCGCTCTTGCGGTGCATTGTGGGATTGAATGAGTGCACTCGATAACGTCCACTATGGTTTCAGACACCACTACAAATGACTGTCCACTCAAATAGTGCTCAATTTAATCCTCTACCACAGTTAAAAGCGCCGTTTAGAATGAGAGTGTGAAAAGCCCTCTTGTTGACACTTCCTCATTGCTAACTTTTAATGCAAATTTTGAGTTTTTATCTTTTAATTGACACTGGAGACAGACTTACTTCTGCTCGAAGAAGTTAATAATGCGGGCAAGAGTTTTGATGTCCACAGTGTCATCTTCAACACTTTCTGTCCAGTCAGGAAGCAGAAAGAGCAGCAGGAGTCCACTCAGAAACACAGTGAACTTCTGAAATCACAAAACACAACACACACAAAAACAAAATACATTCACAAATACAGTGTGCATAAAAAAATAACCATTCAAAGTGACAAAAACCCACTACTCCCACTAACACTACTTGTGTTATGAGCCTTTAATGTGACTGACCATGTTGTTTGTTGCTTCAAATCTCTAAGTGATAAGGAGTGATAAGAGTGAAAGAGGAATTGGATGGAAGTCTATACCAGCCCTCTTCTTTAAATCAGTCATGAACTGAGAAATAAAATTATCCTTGAGCTTTAAACATAAGAGCATATTATGTTATGCACACCCTAAATCAGATTTAGGGTGTGCTTAGGGTGTGCAACTAAGAAAGATGTGCTTATGTTTTTATTTAAACATTTCTGGAGCATAAGATTTTCTGTGAAAATAAATCATAAAAATGGTTTATTTGTTTGTTTGTTTGTTTGTTTAAAAATCGTATAAATGTATGGGGCGGCGAGAGGGGCCTTTTACCCCACAGAGACACAGGGTCAAACCAGCATGGGGCAAAAGACACAGTATTGATACAAATACTTTAGCTAAAATAATGTTTAATCACGTCTTAGTTAATAATTGTTCAAAACAATCACTTTAGCAAAGTCTGCACTATTTTTGATTTATTTTGATAAATAAAAGAATGCATTATTGTTCAATAAATATACTGTCATTAAAATATGTTAGTATAAAAATATATTTTAAAAATACAGAAACAATATTTTTTTTTTTAAGTAAAGATTCTGAAAGCATTGAATGTGTAGAGTGTGTATCTAGAATGAGATAATACTTTGAGTCACAAATGATGATCAGTAAAATGCATTTTTGTATCATGCTGACATGCTAGTTTTGTCTAACAATAATTGCCAGTTAATCAAGCACACAATATAACAATTTATGCATTTTCCAGATTATAGATTTTATTTGCCAATTTTACTGTTTACTGGAATTAAAACCCGAAAACAATCCTCAGCTAAATAAAACGTGTCTGAGGAAAATGTGTGAGGAAAGCAAGTGTTAAGTAAAAGCATTACTTACAGGCGACCACATTCAGCTTTGTTTTTCTCACACTGGCAAAGCAGTGCTATTGCCTTCAGTCTGGTTATCACCGCCTCTTTTATTATCATACTTCCAGATTCACTTGAATGCAAATGCTTTAATTCCCTCATATTTTTGTAATATTTCAAGATAGCCTTTAATGCTGAATTCCCAGGAATTTGATATGCATTTATTCAAACAGGGTAATTTACAGTGACATAAACCACACATTATTATCTGGAATTAAGAATTATCTGAAGAACATATTGAATGGAAAATATGTTCTTCAGATAATTCTCCAGGCGAAACTCTGAATGATCTTGTTTATCTTTATCAGTCTTTGCAAGCTTGAAGACATTTGTTCTTCTCGACTCTGAACTTGACAGTGTATTGTCCTTGCAAGCTGGAAATTATAAAGCAGCAGGGGACAAATTCCAAGTATGGGTTATCATACTGGGCTGCACGTGTAATTTTCACTTTCACTTTGAGTCTTATTTTCTGTTCTTTTTTGGTTAAAATTACGAGTTTTCAAAAAAAAAAATGTGCTGCTTTAGCACCACTAATGATGGTATTAAGTGATGAGGAAGTGTAACTTACCATTTTATCAGAAGGTTCAGAGATGTTGTGTGAGTCTGCAGTGAAGCAGGAGTGATGAGGAAGAGGAAGTAGATGGGGTTTTTTTATTCTGACGCTCGACCAGCCCCCTTCTTCAACACCATGAAAAGACGGTTAAAAGGGTTCATCATACTCGGCAGAGTCCTGCACGCGAGCAGGTAGTCTACCGGACGGGTGACCCGCTAATATTTGATGTAACGGGTGGAGTAATATTTACGTGTCAGCTGCGGTGCGGTGCGGTGCTGCGGGTGCGGGTCGGTCGTGCGGTATAAGACATATTATTGAGAGATATAAAGAGATTTAGAGAGAATTTCATCTTACTTTTTGACCATATAAACAACAACATTTGCATCAAATTGCATATTTTTGCTCAGTTTGGGCCTCTGAGTAGGGGAGCGCGCGCACAACCTAACGCGGGGCTAGTTGTAACACGCATGGTTTAAAACGTTCCACACATGCCAGCATGTGTATTATATTACTGAACATATATTTAACCATAGCAAAAGTAAATTTCTTACTTAAGTTAATTTTTCGTCTCTGTTTTTTGTGTTTATTTAAAATAGGACAAATCTGATATTATTTGAATCTTGTATCTGTTATTTAACAGTTCTTTAATGCTGATCTAACCAGCAGAAGACACGAGCCGGGGTTAAATCCCAGTTGTGCAGGCGTTGTAACACTGCGTTACAATGAGCCCCTATTAGAAATATGCTATTATATTCTATACTTGTATGAATTATTTTGAGAAACCATGAGAAAAGGGTGAATAATGACTGAGAGTCAATGTTAAGAAATTATTCATTATTATTATGTTTTTAACAATGCTGTATAGTTGTATTTAGTGATGTATTTGTTGTCAAACTCAATTTTTTTTAATATTTTTAATGATTATTATTTTATTTAAAAAAGTTAATAATTGTATTTTATTGACAAAATATTTTAGTTTGTCTTGGATATTTTTTTTTATTATATTAGATAACATTTTAAGCTGTCATTGTCATGTTACAATGTACCCCACCTATGGGGCATGTTGTCACATTTCACTTCCATTCTTTCAGTAGTATACACTGTATAATGAAACAAAACCACATAATTGTACTATAGACGTGTGAAATGAATGTGGGAAATACTCTTAACCCCAAGTGGATTTACACAAACTGAGAAAGTCAAAAAGCGTTAGGTTGTGCCCCGCTCTCCCCTACTCCCGCACGGGTCCTGTTTGATAAACCCGCACCCGCCCCGCTTTATTAACAGCACATCCGCCAGAAACACTCATTTAATTCCGTACCCGACCCGACCCGCATTACATTTCCCACACGAAGTAGACCAAAAACCTTTATTTAATGTTTTTAATGTAACGTAAGCAATAAACATTATGCATTATTAGTTCATGCAAGAACAATTAATAGACTCGCATCATGTTAACGAAGAAGAAGAAGAGAGAGAGAGAGAGAGAGAGAGAGAGAGAGAGAGAGAGAGAGAGACATCTGTCATGTAAACTATATATGTATTTTCACTCTGCATTTAAACGCCTCTCTTCTGAAACTCTGCAGTGTATATGTGACCATTGGTCCTCTTTTTACCAGCATGGGCTAAAACTTAGATTAAATACAGAAAGCAAGCAAAGCGCGCTCCCTTTAACTGGGTTGTATAATCACTATAGCTGTCAATCAGATGCAGCGCGACTGGCAGTGCTTAACCCCCTCCAGGTCTAACGTCCCGCCCACGGGCCATGCACAAGGGGTTAAATTGCATGATTCACAACAACTCAAACATAAAAGCTAAACATGCCACATACCTTTGGAAAGCTGAGATTATTGTGAATCATTTCAAGATGCAATAAACACAGCAGGTACAATCAGTGTCTTTGTCAGACCACCAACAAAATTGAACGAACTCATCTATGAAATAATCTCCTACTCCAATTATCAATAACATCCTAACAAAAACGGTGTAATTCCACTCTATAGGGTCCAGGCAATCCAAATTCAGTGAAATATTTAGTCCATATCACATATATATATATATATATATATATATATATATATATATATATATATATATATATATATATATATATACTCACCTAAAGGATTATTAGGAACACCATACTAATACTGTGTTTGACCCCCTTTCGCCTTCAAAACTGCCTTAATTCTACGTGGCATTGATTCAACAAGGTGCTGAAAGCATTCTTTAGAAATGTTGGCCCATATTGATAGGATAGCATCTTGCAGTTGATGGAGATTTGTGGGATGCACATCCAGGGCATGAAGCTCCCGTTCCACCACATCCCAAAGATGCTCTATTGGGTTGAGATCTGGTGACTGTGGGGGCCATTTTAGCACAGTGAACTCATTGTCATGTTCAAGAAACCAATTTGAAATGATTGGAGCTTTGTGACATGGTGCATTATCCTGCTGGAAGTAGCCATCAGAGGATGGGTACATGGTGGTCATAAAGGGATGGACATGGTCAGAAACAATGCTCAGGTAGGCCGTGGCATTTAAACGATGCCCAATTGGCACTAAGGTGCCTAAAGTGTGCCAAGAAAACATCCCCCACACCATTACACCACCACCACCAGCCTGCACAGTGGTAACAAGGCATGATGGATCCATGTTCTCATTCTGTTTACGCCAAATTCTGACTCTACCATCTGAATGTCTCAACAGAAATCGAGACTCATCAGACCAGGCAACATTTTTCCAGTCTTCAACTGTCCAATTTTGGTGAGCTCGTGCAAATTGTAGCCTCTTTTTCCTATTTGTAGTGGAGATGAGTGGTACCCGGTGGGGTCTTCTGCTGTTGTAGCCCATCGGCCTCAAGGTTGTGCATGTTGTGGCTTCACAAATGCTTTGCTGCATACCTTGGTTGTAACGAGTGGTTATTTCAGTCAAAGTTGCTCCTCTATCAGCTTGAATCAGTCGGCCCATTCTCCTCTGACCTCTAGCATCAACAAGGCATTTTCGCCCACAGGACTGCCGCATACTGGATGTTTTTCCCTTTTCACATCATTCTTTGTAAACTCTAGAAATGGTTGTGCGTGAAAATCCCAGTAACTGAGCAGATTGTGAAATACTCAGACTGGCCCGTCTGGCGCCAACAACCATGCCACGCTCAAAATTGCTTAAATCACCTTTCTTTCCCATTCTGACATTCAGTTTGGAGTTCAGGAGATTGTCTTGACCAGGACCACACCCCTAAATGCATTGAAGCAACTGCCATGTGATTGGTTGATTAGATAATTGCATTAATGAGAAATTGAAAAGGTGTTTCTAATAATCCTTTAGGTGAGTGTATTTCCATCATTGGTATAAGCTGCAGTGGGTGGTTATAGACGAGAAATGTACAGTTTTCTACGATCTGGCTGATAACATTTCTTTAGTCATTCGGCAACCCTGCAGCCTGAACCACTGTAGGCGATCCACCCTTACAGACCAAAAACATCTAACCCCACGTACATAAATGGAGGAGATGTACTGAGGCGCTCAGGAGGAAGATCTGCCATCTTCTGGACTTCCAGCTTTCCTCTGAGTCTGCGGCATGTCACACAACGATGAAGAATGGAGTTTATCAATCTTTTCCCTCCTACAATCCACAAACTAGCCGATCGGATTGCTCCTCCTGTGAACTGTCTGCCTTGATGGTGCACTTTTGAATGGTAATAACTCACCAACAGTTTGGTGACATGGCTTTGCTTTGGGAGGATGATTGGATTCTTCACCTCTGATTCAAGAGAAGCATGTCTAAGACGTCCACCAACCCTCAAGAGACCGTCGTAGATGTAGGGGTCGAGATTCCGCAGCACACTTGAATCGGAAACTTGTTCCTTATTCTGCAGAGCAGCATACTCGATACAGGTTTTTTTGGATGTGTAGAAGTATTAGTCTCTTTGCTGCTGTCTGCTCTTCGGGTGTGCGTATTCCGTTGCACTGATGCCATCCTTTGCATCCATGGGATGTGCTGATGGGGCTTGACGTGTAAGAACGTGCTTGGTGAATCAGAAAGGAAACCGATCTTAACAAAGATTCCCAGGTTGAAAAGCGCTAAAACCGCTCTGAGAAGAGGCTTCTTTCAACTTGTGTAGCAAAGCTGGTCACACAAGGTCTGATTTCTGTGTCCAACTATGGATTCACCCGTCCGAAGAACTCACACTCTTGCACTTGGGGCGGTTTGTAGAGGAAGCTGGGTCCTGTGAACCATATAGTGTCGCTAAGCTGTGACACAACCACATATCTTGTCGCTAGATCAGCTAGATTCTGGTCCATAGGCACGTAATTCCACTGATCTGGAGAAGTCGACTGCCGTATCCGCTGAACATGGTTGTGCACATAAACGAAGAAGCGTCTGGACTCGTTGTAGATATATCCTAGGACTACTTTGCTGTCACAGTAGAATTTCACTGCATTCGGCTTGTAGTCTAGTTCGTCAAGGATATATTCAGCCATCTCTACAGCGAGCACCGCTCCACACAGCTCTAGGCGAGGGATGGAAGGCTTAGGACGAGGTGACAGCTTTGCCCTGCCCAGCACAAATCCCACTTTGGCCTCGCCTTCATCAGTCAGAGCTTGAATGTAAGCCACTGCCCCTATGGCCCAGTTCGAGGCATTTAAAAAGACACACAACTCAGTGTATGAAGTGTTTGAGAGTGAATGGTGCAAGTATGTGCGTGTGATCTGAAGGTTACTTAGCTTTTGAAGTGAGGTTTTCTATTCTTCCCACTTGTTTCTTTTCTCTTCAGGAAGGACAGTGACTCAGTCATGCACCTCTTTAGTCAGCTCACGTATCAGCGCTCTGCCTTGGATCGTCACTTGTGCCACCAAGCCCAAGGGGTCGAAGAGGCTGTTCACGGTGGAGAGCACTCCGTGGTGAGTGTAGGGCTGGTCGTTAGTTGTGACTTTAAAGGTGAAGGTATCTGTTTTAATGTTCCAGTATAAACCCAGGCTTCTTTATATGGGCCAATTCTCATTCCCATAATTCAGATCTTGGAGGTCAGAGGCCAGGTCTTCTGGACCTCAACACTGTTTGAGGCTATTTTGTGGAGCTTGACATTCAACTTAGAAAGCGATTCTTGAGTGCGCTTGAGCAGGTCAATTGCTTCGGCTTCTGTGGGAAAGGACATGAGCCCGTCGTCCACATAGAAATGCCTATTGACAAAGTGCGAAGTGTCAGTTCCATACTCTTGCTCACCTTGCTGTGCAGGTAACCGTAGACTGTATATGGCCACTGGAGAAGGGCTGTTCCCGAAAACATGTACCCTCATACGGTATTCTACCACTTCCTTGCTCAAGTCACTGTCTCTGTACCAGAGGAATCTCAAATAGTTTCTGTGATCTTCTTTCACCAGGAAACCATAGAACATTTGTTGGATGTCCACCATAATCGCAACAAGATCTTTCCTGAACCTTAGCAGCACGCCTAACAGGGAATTGTTTAGGTCAGGGCCTGAGAGGAGCACATTGTTCAGAGAAATACCTTGGTGTTGCGCGTTGGAATCAAATATCACCCGTATCTGTCCTGGTTTTTGCGGATGATACACTCTGAAGATGGGTAAGTACCAATATTATTCATCTTCGTGGATAGGTGGCGCTCTTTCTGCATGATGGTTCTGAAAGAGCTTCTCCATGAAGGCAGAAAACTGTTCCTTCATCTCAGGGTTTCTACTCAGCGTGCGACGCAAAGAATTAAGGCGAGACAAAGCTTGTTCCCGATTATTTAGGAGTAATGGTCTGGGCGACCTGAATGGCAAAGGAGTGACCCAGTTTTTCTGTTTATCTTGGTGGAACTCTGTTTGCATGATCTTCAAGAAGCTCTCATCCTCGAAGTACATGGCAGGTTTATTATCATTTTTGGTTCTCTCAAATACCTTGAGCCCAAGTTCATCTTCTGCTTGCATGCAATGAGTAGCGTGATTGAATGAATGGGGAAAAACAACAGACTTTTGCTCCCCGCCATGGCACAATTTCTCTTTCACTTTGATGTGACTCTGGCATGAAGTGAGAAGAGATGGGCGGCCATTTTCCAGGATGTTAGTTTTAAAGACACTCACCATCAACTTATGGGCTTTGTCAATGCAGACATCACCTACAATCACCCAGCCTAAATCCAACCACTGTGCAAAGGGTGCATTGTGAGGCCCGTTGATTTGTTGTCTCACTTTGTGTACACGGATCATGTCTCTGCCCAGCAATATTAAGATCTGAGCATCAGGATCTAGCTTCGGGATGAACTGTGCCACAGGTTTTAAGTGTGGATGAGCAAAGGCGACCTCTGGAGTGGGAATTTCAGATCTGCTGCTCATTATCTCGTTACACTCTATTAATGGTGTGACACGTCTTACCATTCAGCGTCTCTATTTGAAAGCCGACTGCTTTTCTTCCAGACATTTCTATGGAACCAGCACATGTTCTCAACAAATATGGAGAGGGGTTACATTGGATTCCAAACAGACGAAAGAACTCTCCTTTGGCCAGTGAGCGGTTGCTCTGATCATCGATGATGACATACATCTTAATGGCTCGTTCCCGCTGCCCTTGAGGAAATACACGCACCAAGCACATTTTTGCACAGGATCGCATTGGAGTACTTTCTCCGCAGACTTCTGTGCACCTTGAAGTTACCTCTGGGGTAGCGTTGTCCTGTTGTTCTGTGTCTGGATCTTGCATCGGAGGTGTAGAGAGGGACAGAGCTATGTCAGGATGCATAACTGTGCAATGTCTGTCAGAATCACACTCACTGCATTTGAGGGTCGTGAGACATTATCTGGCTACATGTTTAGGAGAGCAACACCTGAAACATCTTTTGTGTTCTTTCAGGAGGTTCTTGCATTCTATCAACAACTTTTTCCTGAAGGCTCTGCATTTTGACAGAGGATGCGATTTGTTGTGAATAGGGCAGTACTTCACCAAGTCTCTCTTGATAGTCTCACATTCACTGAATCTGACTCATCATTTGTGGACACATCTGTCTTGTGCACTGACACAGTAACTCTGCTAGCACCATGTTTATAGAAGGGTTTTTCGTTTCTGACGACTGTATGGCTACTGTTTGAGAGTTTGAAACTAGGATCATTCCTGGCTTTAGCTTCACTGCAAATGAAATGAGTGAAAAACGAGAATGGGGGAAAACTGACCTTGTTCTCTTCCTTGAAACATGAGCCAGCGAACAGCCATTTTTCCTGCAAACTTGCTGGTAACTTCTCCACTATGGGATTAATACCGCGAGGGGTATCGAGATAAGTTAACCCGGGTAAGTATGCATCTCCTTTTGCTGCAAGCAGCTCCATGGTCTGCGAGCTCCCGGAGTTTCGTGTTGTCTTTCGGAGATAGACGTAGAAAGTTATCCAGCCGCTTGAATAAAGCACTTTCTATCACTTCTGGAGTGGCATAACATTCTTGAAGTCTCATCCAAGACAGTTGAAGAGCAGCTTGTGGATTAGTAACATACACAGCTCGAATCCTTCTCACATGATCTGACGACTCCTTCCCCAGCCACTTGACTAATAAGTCTAATTCTTCACTGGCTGAGAGCTGCAAGTCTTGCATAGCGTTAACAAATTAAGACTCCCACGCTCTAAAGTTCTCTGGGTTATCGTCAAACTTGGTAAGTCCTGTGGTGACTAGCTCTCTATGCGCTACAAATCTAGCAAAGTCTAACATAGGCACGGCTTGACCTTGAGAGAAATGTTGCGTATATGAATGGACTGCGTACCTCTGTGAAGCAGGATCTTGAGATGCCGATGCTTTAGATGCAGTATTCGGTATGGAACGAGGCAGGTTGTACAGTGAATCTAAATATCTTGAGCTCTGCAGATGTTCGTTATCATAGAATCTGCTCTGCTGCTGAACTATATCTGTGTCACCGTCGTATGCAGCTCTTATGCTCTGAGACTTGTCTATCAAACGTGGAGTCGATTCCTTTAAACAGGTTGACAAAGCGTTATTCAGAGGTAATGTAGAAAAGTCAGAGCTCACCTGAGTCTGGTGTTTTACATATTCTTCTGTTCTCATTGAAATCACATGTGATGAAAGTGTGCTCTTTTCACTGCGATTGTCATCACGTTTCATTTCTGCTGCCTCTAACGCTTCAGAGCCAGAGCAGTGGTAGCTTCCTTTTCGATTTCCAACGCTTCTAGACTCGCTTCCACCATAGCTCTTTCCTGTTCCAGCCTGGCTTTCTCCTTCTTCATTTCAAGCTGTCTTTTTGCAAACGCCATCTTGGCACGTGCAGCTTTTGCTGAGGCTCTAGCTTTAGCGGCAGCACTAGTAACTGAACACTCACTCCACTCACTTCAGTTTCCATGATTGCATCTGTATGTTCCTCCTGCACCCGGTGATCCATGGTTTTTTACTGTACTGTTCTCTCTATATGCTTGCTTCCTTGCGTGAACATAGATAAACAGCACGCCAAACTCTGTTCAAGAGCCAGGATATGAGCGTCTTGCTCCTTTAATGATCTCAACATTTAGTTCAGTTTACATGGGCAAAAACGCCGGCCATTGAACTGAGTAAAACTGTAAATTAAATATAGAAAATATAGAAAAACGTATTAATAATCAAAATGGCATCATACTTATTAACAATATAACAAGTAAAATGTATATAGAGAGATCGCTGACTCATTAGAAGCATACAGCACACTAGCGCCAATCCGCAATAACATAAACATCTTTGATTATCACGTTTTAACTGCAATATATTACAGACAGATAGGTTATTCAAATAAACTTACAGCCAATGATTTCGACAGGGTTTAGAAGGAGGACTGAATCAGATGAATCACAAACGTATGTTGAGCGTTCACTGCGCCATGAGCTTGTTATTTCCTGCTACCCACTGTGTGTTGCTCGTGAAAGTCCTCTCATAGAAACCTATACAATCGTGGCAGGCAAAAACGACACTTATACAGAATATCAACACAAACCATAAAAACTATATATTTGTGATTGCAAATGTCCATTATAAACTCCACACAGCCTCTTACAGAGGCAGAACAGTTATCGTCACTGTGTATTGTGTACCAAGTATTAAAGGTGGGGTAAGTGTTATGTCAAAACTGGGGTCAGTTCTTCGTACCTCGCTTAATACATCTGAGATGATTTGACAGATCCCAGATCTTTTAATCGTGATAACTGATCTCTGGCTAATTTGGTTCTCCAAACGAATTTGCGGATTGGATTAAAATATCTGGATTAAGTCATCTGAGATTACTGCGCATTCTTGTGTTCCCTTAAGAGGGCAGGTGAATCGATACTCGAAACCACGATCAGTAAAGCAGCGATTGGCTGGTGGCAAGACAGCAACGTAATGACATCATATAATTAAAAAAGCCACCTGGCCAAATTTCTGGACCTTTATAAGGAAACAAAACAACATAAGTTATAATAGATAAATGACATGTGCACTGTTTTTTAAACATGATTCCCATCTATTTATATTCATGATTTTATAGTAGGCTATTTGTACACCCTTTACATTTTTATTTCAATGTTCTAATTAGCAATTAATTAAATGTTTAATTCAGTTTGAAGCAGATTTGTTACTTGACAGCATTAATTTAAGTTTCTTAAGGGTCAAGATCAAGTTATCTGCATCTCCTGCGCTGCATCAAGCCATCCCATAATATCCGTCATCACTCAAATTAATGCACGGCTCAGGTTATCGTTACAGCATGTGTGTAAGTCTCCAATAAAATGATAAAGTAATTATTCTATTCTATTCTATATCAAAAATAAAACTCTCAATCAAGTGGCTGTGTCTATAGTATTATACACAACATTATAATATTATTTTCAAATACATTTTTATATATTATTAAATTATTAAAATTATTATTGCCCCTGGTTAAGTAAGGAACTCTTATTATAAAGTATCAGTGATTGGGACAAATTTTAAGTATCAATGCCGCTTAAAAAGATGCAATCTATTCCTGTTTACATAAAATAAGCCTGCTCCCGAGCAGGTTTAATTTTACGGACTTGTTGCTATGACAGGAGCCTATACCATGAAGCAAGTTTAGCTGGCTAGCCAGATATGTTTAAGCTTAGTTTGTGCCAATCCTGGGTTCCCTTTCAGTCGGTCACGTTCGACATACGTCGGACGTACCAACGAATTGGGATCACTTCAGGGAGCCCCTATCAGCTTCGAGATATAGAGTACCGGCCAATGACCATTGGCGTGCGAGATTTGCATCTCGCGCTCCGCCCCGCAGCGCGGGTATAAAGCGGAAGCAAATGCAGCGCACTGTTGTCATTCACTTCAAAGCCGAACGGCGTTGATGAAGAGCGAGACTGCCTGTCTATTCAGCGAGAGTACTACAGAGAACGCGAGGAAGAAGCTGCGTGCTGGTGTGACGGCACAAACAGCGCGACCGCGAGACCACCGCTGCTTTATACAAACAAACTGCTGTTCTCACAGCAACTGTTGGTTCGGTGAGGGCGTTTGTTTACACTGAGTGCAGACACAGGCTGCACCTATATCCTGTGTGCTGCCGCGGTCTTCCCCTGGGTGCTTCAGCACTTCTAAAAGAGCGTTTCCTCACAAAAGAGCAACACGGGTGTGACACTACGTCTTTTTCAAGATGTCATTCCACCCGTGCGTTTCTGGATGCGGTCGTTCCCTGTCGCCAGCTGACGGTCACAATCGTTGTATCACGTGTCTGGGCATTCAGCACGCTGAGGCAGCTTTTGTGGATAGTTCATGTTCCCACTGCGGGAACATGACTATCTCGGCGCTTAGGTCGAGACTCACCTACCTTCGGGAAGGCGGAGTCCCCCTACCCATACCTTGATCTAGTGCTATTCCTCAGAATAGACCTACTTCGACAGATGGCCGGGGTGACCTGAGGATTACGTTCAGGGCAAACCCGCCGAGCCAGCCTCCGCAGGCCCCTGATCCCTCACAAGCGCCGCAGCCGGTAGAGCTTCCGGAGGAAATTGCTGGCCCCTCCCATGGGCGTCCAGTGGTGACCTTCGGAGCTCCAGCAGACGAACAGATGTCGATCGCTGCATCGGAGGGGGAGTTCCGGTCTTCGGAGGATGAAGATTCGGCTGTACTGCCTCCCTCTGGGAGAGTGGCAATGGTCGAGTCGGACCCCGAGTTGACGGCTATGCTTTCCCGGGCTGCCGAAAAGGTCGGGCTTGAGTGGAACTCTCAGCGCCCCGCCCCAGTGCCTTTCTTCCCGGAGGTGCATGAGGAGCTCACCAGGTCGTGGACGACACCATTTAGTGCCAGAAACAGATCTAGTGGCTCCTCCCTCCTCACTACCCTTGACGGCGGGCAAGCCAAGGGGTACGTGGGAATCCTGCCAGTGGAGCGAGTCTGAGTCGGGTCCCTGCATGCTGCCTCGCTGCCCCGCTGCGGGTACGTCTGTGGTGCCGATGGTCCCGCTTATACAGTCGCTGGGAGCCTGGCTAGCGCTCCCCAGCCCGTCTCGCCGTCATCCGTATCAGACTCGGCTATGCGATTCAGTTCGCCCGGCGTCCCCCCAAGTTCAGGGGCGTTCACTTCACCTCTGTGTCGAAGGAAAATGCCCCTGTGCTTCAGGCAGAGATCGCAGTCCTACTGGCGAAGGACGCGATAGAGCCGGTCCCTCCAGCCGATATGAAGACCGGCTTCTACAGCCCGTACTTCATTGTACCCAAGAAAGGCGGCGGGTTACGGCCGATCTTGGATCTGCGATTCTGAACGCATCTTCAGGTGCATCCGTCCCCAAGATTGGTTTGCAGTGATCGACCTGAAGGACGCGTACTTTCATGTCTCGATTCTCCCTGTCGCCCCGTGTCTTCACGAAAGTCGCGGAGGCAGCCATTGCTCCCATGAGAGAGCGTGGAGTTCGCATCCTCAACTATCTCGACGTCTGGCCGATCCTTGCCCAGTTGCGAGAGCAGTTGTGCGAACACAGGGACATGGTGCGCAGTCACCTCAGCTGGTTGGGGCTTCAGGTCAACTGGGAAAAGAGCAAACTCTGCCCCACGCAGAGGATCTCTTTTCTCTGTATGGAGCTGGATTCGGTCGGCCTGACAGCGCGCCTCACCAAGGAGCGCGTCCAGTCGGTGTTGAACTGCTTGAATTCGTTCAAATGCAGGACAGCGGTACCACTGAAACATTTTCAGAGGCTCCTGGGGCATATGGCATCCGCAGCCGCAGTAACGGCGCTTGGATTGCTTCATATGAGACCGCTTCAACGCTGGCTACACGACCGAGTCCCGAGATGTGCGTGGCACAGCGGATCCCTCCACAGGCTGTGGTAGACACCATCACTTCCGCTAGAGCTCCCTCTACGAGGCGCCTCTATGTGTTGAAGTGGAACCTGTTCGTTGATTGGTGTTCTTCTCGCCGAGAAGACCCCCGGAGATGTTAGATCAGTTCTGTGCTTTCCTTCCTACAAGACGGTTTGGAGCGAAGGCTGTCTCCCTCCACCCTCAAAGTTTATGTTGCCGCTATCGCCACTAATCATGACATGGTAGATGGTAAGTCCTTAGGGAAGCACGATCTGATTGTCAGGTTCCTGAGGGGGGCAAGGAGACTAAATCCGCCTCGCCCTCCCTCTATACCCTCTTGGGACTTAACTCTGGTGCTAACCGCACTACAGAGGGCGCCCTTTGAGCCTTTGCAGTCAGCTGAGTTAAAAATTCTGTCTCTGAAGACAGTACTCCTGACTGCATTGGCCTCTATCAAGAGGGTAGGGGACCTGCAGGCATTTTCGGTCGAAGAATCGTGCCTGGAATTCGGGCCCGGTAACTCTCATGTAATCCTGAGACCCCGGCCCGGATATGTGCCCAAGGTTCCCACCACTCCCTTCCGGGACCAGGTGGTGAGCCTGCTAGCACTGTCTTCGGAGGAGGCAGACCCAGCCCTAGCTTTTCTCTGTCCCGTCCGCGCCCTACGGACTTATGTGGACAGAACGCAAAGCTTCAGGACCTCAGAGCAGCTCTTCGTCTGTTATGGAGGCTGTCTCCAAGCAGAGGATGGCCCACTGGATAGTGGATGCCATCGTCTTGGCGTATCAAACCCAAGACGTGCCCTGCCCGCTCCGGTTAAGAGCCCACTCCACTAGGGGTGTAGCTTCTTCCTGGGCGCTGGCTCGTGGCGCCTCACTGACAGATATTTGTAGAGCTGTGGGCTGGGCGACACCTAACACGTTCGCTAGATTCTATAGCCTCCGTGTAGAGCCGGTATCTTCCTGTGTGCTCACTTCCCATAGTCAGTAACACCGAATTGCTCGTTCTAGTGTCGGCTTGCTGCACCATTCCTTTCCCCATGGAACGGATACGTGCGCTTATATGCTCCAGTCGAGTTACCCAGAAACGGCGAACCCTGTTGAGTCCTCCGCAACCCACGGCAGTCGGATGTGGCGGAGAGTCCGACGCCAGGTCTAACACTCGTATGCATTGGTGGAACTTGTGTTAGGCTGGGTTCCATATGTTGTGACCCCCACGGTGGTCCCATATGTGTATTCTTCCACGGTACGGCTCCCTACGGCGAGCCCGTGTCTTTCCCTCGGCAGAGCTCTCTGCCGTCTCAGTCAGGTGTTGTTCCCCCGCCTGCTGGCCGGGGCCACCCCTGGGACTCCGTATGTTGCACTGCCCACGGCCAGTCCATACGTGTATTCTCCACATGGTAACTCCCTCCGGGCATGATGTGGCTTCCGCAGCGTTCCTCTGGGCACGCTTTCCCAGCGTTATCCAATAGTCTGCTGAGTGGGTCTTGCGGAACAGCAGTGTGACTTTCCCTGCGTGAATTTCCCCGCCCGGAACAGACGGGGTCTGAGGGGCTCTCGCTGGCCGCTGGAAGTGGTAGTAACTGTGGCGTTTTCCAAAGGGATCCCAATTCGTCGGTACGTCCGACGTACGTCGAACGTGACCGACTGAAAGGGAACGTCTCGGTTACGTATGGTAAGCCTCGTTCCCTGAAGAAGTAAACGGAGACGTACGTCCCGTCGCCACAGTTGCTGTATCATCACTGCAGGGCCGAGTCACTAGTTCGGCTTCTCAGTGAAAAACAACAGTGCGCTGCATTCGCTTCCGCTTTATACCCGCGCTGCGGGGTGGAGCGCGAGATGCAAATCTCGCACGGCAATGGTCATTGGCCGGTTCTCTATATCTCGAAGCTGATACGGGCTCCCTGAAGTGATCCCAATTCGTCGGTACGTCCGTTTTAGGTACCATTAAAGTGGTTTGGCTTTTAGCAGTATCCATCTCCATAGTAACTTACGCTCCACAGCTAACCTGCTCCATGGCAGGTTATGTTCTGGATAAGAGATCTCAAACTGAAATTGGACCAATCAGCTGTGAGCACAATAAAGTCACTCCCCCTTTTTCTACTCCAAATTAAAGGTTACTACATATAGCAAATGGTTTTTAAAGACAAAGCATCTGGCTTTTTTATTCTAATAATAATAATAATAATTTTGAATGATTTAGATATAATTTATGTAATTATTATACCCTTAATCAATTACACATGTATCATTTTAGTTAATCAATCATTAATAGGCACTTTGTTAAAATTTATATAAATAGCCTATATAAAGGTCATACAAATAAGCTTTAAAATCAATAAATAAAGCTATAAAAAGTACTACATGTGAGCTTAAATGTTCAATTCTCTCTGTATCTATATCAACTAAACTAACTTCAGAACTTTTACTTGCATTGACGTATAAGATTTCTCTTTAAGTTGTCCTCTTTCATAGACAGCTCTTTTCTTCTTGCTGTGTAAATTTGTTTAAATTCTTCATATTTTTCAATCATTTAATATTCTGCAGAAGAGAGAAATAAATCTCACTGCTTCTCTCGTGAGAAGTGATTACGTGATCGCTATAACTCTCTAGTGTTGTCATAATTGTAATATGTTCGTTAGTTGGACTGTCGTGCTCGTGCCATCGAGTTGTTCATGAGAACTGTTTGTGTTTTTGTGATGAAAGGGATGACTTTTTAATTGAACATTCGACCTGGATTACCATAGTAACACACAGATTCCGCCATAGTCTTTGCCTGGGTTACGTATGTGTGGGGCGGAGCTATCAAAATAGGGGCGTGTTTGTTTTGGTGATTTGAAATATCAACAACGGTTACCAGAAAGCACTTACCCCACCTTTAAGGCCTCTGTGATCTGTTGCCGCGTTACTTCTATAATGTAGATATGATATCTACACAATATCTATTGTGTTATTTACTTAGATATTTCTAAGTAAAGCATACACTTTAAAAGTGTGGTTTTATTCAATGTTATATTTTTTGAGTAAAATGTATTGCAAAGGAAACTTCAACTAAGTAGAAATTACTCAACCTTTTACTGGCCAAGTAAAAATTACTTATTTTCTTTGTTAATTTTACTTAATTTAGTTTAGTAGAGTTTACTTAATTCCATATGTGAAATTTACTTTAAAAATATGCATGCAAAAACTTGCCAAAGAAAAATTAAGTAAATCTTACTTATTGTTTCTTTCAGTGTAGACTTTATATGGTTATTATATATTTTGCATCTTTGTTTATCTCACTATGTGACTTCCTCAAAATGGTCAAGCAACAGAACCATAACTTCTTCCGAAAACTCTCATGGGTTTAACTAGTAACCACAGCATATGAAAAATATATATACTGACTAACATACATTTCCATATATGGTGTGACAACCCAAGAAAATGAAGTGGTGCAGATATCTTTTCATTTTTACAGCAGCTAGAGTTGGACTGTTAAATATGCTCAAAAGAATAAAATCTGCCCCCCCCCTTGCTTCTAGTCTAAATATCAAAAAATTCTTAAATCACGGTGCATTTACTAGATAAGTAAAATGACATAATGACATAACTCACTTAATTTTGATTTTATTTTCAAGAAAACAAGAAAAAATATCTTATGTCATTTTGCTTATCTAGTAAATGCATCTTGATTTAAGAATTTTTAGATATTTAGACTAAAAACAAGAAAAAAAAAACTAAGTAAGAAGAGCATTTTTTGCAGTGTAGCGTGAGGGCAAAAAGCGCAGATGGGAGTGGACAGCTCTGCGCGTGATCTACTGACGACGCTCAAATTAATGAACACAGATGCAGCCGGTTCATTTTGATGAGCGTAAACCTTTGTAAATCACCTCGCATGATTCATTTAAATACTCTCCTCCCATGAATTTTGCGCCTGAAAGGGAAACTCCTACAAATGCATATGCAATAAGGTCAGCCGCAAAAATAACCCTGTCCCCGCCTTTTCAGCGCTAATTTATCACTGAGTGTCTTTAGTAAATCCTGACAGTAGTTTTTTAATGCCAAAAGAGGGTTTGCACTGGCGCAAGCTGTTAGTAAATCTGACCCCTTATCTCTTTAAATGGGGAAACATCAAATTCTCCAAAGCTGTTCACCAAGCTTATGAATAAATTTCACATTTGAAATCACCAATGAAATCTGACAATAACTGTCTCATAAATTCAAGGCTGTAACCATGACTTGAACATTAGGCGAACCAAAGTCTTTTTATTTATCTATAATTAAAGTATTGAAAAAGGATTTAAGGGAATAAAGAAGAAATAAGATAGTTAATGGGCGGAACTTGTCCCCCTCAATGCCTATGGTGGTTACGACTGTAAGCCTGCCCAATTGTCCCAATGGAGGCATACGATTGGTGGTTGAAGGTTTCTTGCGCGTTCGATCTTTTCAGCGGGGCAAAGGGATTTAATTCTAATTTATCTTTATCTGACTCCATTTTAACTATGACCTCGAATTTAGGTTAGAATGCCAATTGGTTATTTGGTCATTTATATTTAATAGTTTACACATTTAATTATTCAGTTTAACCCTTTGTTGAAATTATACCCGTTTATAATCTACTAGAGATAGTTAATAATTCCAGAGTAAGTCAGAATAAATCAGTGTAACAATTTATTATTAGTCAGGTAAATGTATCATGCCAATTACATAATCAATTCAAAGATAATCCATACATAACATCAAATGCTCTGAAGTATAGAATAAAATGGATACCTGACTTCTGAGAATTACATAACGCTGAGCATCTAAGAGACACTCGGCGTTACGGGTTGACCGATGACCTCTTTGCAACATCTCCTTAAATACCAGACCAAGACAGAAACCTTTTTCAAATGGAAACGTGTTAACAATGGGAATTTACATTTAATCACTGTCCCATAGACCTGTACTGACAAAAGACCAAATGGCTAAAGCCACACGCAACGTAATAAGCTAAATATCTGTAAACTCTAAAAACCTTTATTACTTTTTGGTTTACTTCTGTGGGGAGGAGACCTTTGTACCAGTCGCACTGAGACATTTCAAATAATATCAAACATGTATAATTCTGTATAGTATTTTTTCACTTTAGACCATATAGATTTTGGGTGAATTCTGGAGGAGAGATGGGGGTAGATGCAGGTGAAAGGAGAGGCATGTAAATTTAAAGTCATTCGTAGATGATTCCCTCAGCATGGCATCGTCTCGGATGGGGATGCTAAATGCTTGAGTGGTTTCAGATGCTAATGTCCTTTATTTTCTCAGAGACATTCCGGCATATGCAAGCTTTTTCCAGTCTTACACGACCCTGCATAAATTTTGTTTCTAAACAAAATTCCAGCATTTTTTGGGCTGGAAAAGCCAATACACATGTGCCATCATAAGCACACCTTTCAGAACACTCTCTCTGCGTCTGAAATGTAATACTGTCTGAGAAGGTACTACATTTGAATTTGAACTAACTTCACGAAAAAGTAGGCTATGTTCTATATATGAGCCATATCACACTCGTAGCAGTGCAACATGGCTGTATATCAGTACGACTGTGATTCGGCCATAGGTAATCACAGCGTGCTGATATACAGCCATATCACACGGCTACAAGTGTGATATTGCGTTTATACAACAGTTCGACGGCACAAGGGAGTAAATAAACAAGAAACAACAACAGAGTGTCTTTAAAAACACTCTTTTGTGCAGAACTACTTCCGCCCGCCACGGATTCAAATCTCAAGTTGACAGTTAAACAGTGAGCAAGCCTCTGTTTCTAATTCTAAAACATCACTTTAGAACTAGTAACGAAGGAACATTGAGTCACTTCATTTAAGCTCATTGTATTATGTAGAGTATTATGGCATTATGAGAGAGAGATCGACTAAACGAATGTATTACCTACATCTGATATAGTATTCATTTTTCAGCTCAATGTCCATAATATGCATTATTAAAAATCAGTTTGAATGTCCGCTGAGGAAAGTGATATCCTTTTAAAAGATTTCCAAAGACAGCGCTAAAACAACTTCCTTGTTTACAACCAGTCACTCATAAAGACAGTCTTTGCCACGTATTTTGAGATTTCAAACTCAGATGGCTGTACAACCTCTTTGAGAGGTCCTGACCAATTAGGTATCATCTTTGGTTCAGAGGTGGCTGTTTCCCCTCCTTTCACCATAAATTACACATTATCTATGGTCTATTAGTACAAAGAGTACAGTTTAGACATGATTTCTATTATCAGAATATGATATATTTTACACAGATTTCAATTCTCTGAATTATGAACAGAGGTTTACACTCATACCAGACAAGGCACACTTTCGATTACCATTCAATAGTTATAACAATTACATGAATTGTGAGCGATCTACTCATAACGGTCACATGTATTGGTTGTAGACATGATATCAAATTATGCGGTAGAAGGATGTTTGATTATAAGTCTATTATTATAAGGCTATCATCGCCAGTTTATAGTCTCTGTGGGTTTTCTTGTGGATTTCAACTCTGTGTCATTCAGAAGAAGGTCTGTTTTGTATCTATGTTTCGGGAATCAAACAATCTCTGCCGTTATCTTGGTGTGGCTCAAGCTGTGCCCTCTCCTCTCTGATCTTCCTTTAGCTAGGCTCATCTTTACAAACTTGCAAGGCCATAAAGTAATTAGCTGGGGGTTTCGTTAGTTAGCTCAGACACAGCCTACTTCATTTATGGTTCTAGAGTGTTGATTTGGGGTCTGGAGTGTTGAGTTGGGTTTTTGTGTCATGTAAACCTCTCGTATGCTGTAAATGCATGCTACAGAAATCACGTTTCAGAACAATTATGACAAAAAGTTAATTCATGGTTAAACTATTCCTTGTTCCTGATTGTTATGATTCCTGTCTTGTCTTCCCCTGGGGCACGTTCAAGCTCGTTCAAACTGGTGTGCAACGCTTTGCTACGGTTTCCGTGTCGAATGACATGTTTCCTGGAAACGGGGTTTGAGATACGTTGGCTGAATCCCAAATGGCACACTTCTATGCACTTTCGGTCTTGTGGACTTACAATGGCTGCCGTGTGCGCGTGTCTGTTAAGTCCACGTAGGGTATGGTGGCCCAGTAGTGTACAACACAACAAAATTTAAAAAGCAAACATAAATTCACAAGACAACAAAATCAAGCTACAACACAACGGAAATGCTCCCGACCACTAGGGGGCACTCGGAGCGCGGTAAAGTTAGTTTTCCTTGCCACTGTTCTATAGATTCTACAGTCTTACAAAGATATCAATACCAATTTTAACAGTATGTAACCATTGTATATCAACATGAAATATTCATTCAAAATCACCTAATATTATGTGTTATAGCTGCATATTTATAGTCAAGAATGCTTTGACCTGCTACCATGGCGCATGATGCCTAAGGGAACGTCTGCCAATTCCACCATGTGGTTGAAACGTATAATTTGTATTAATTAAAATTACTTTTAACATTTAAAAAAATACATGTTCAAATTCCAAAGTTGTGTTGTGCACCTTACCAAAACAATCAAGCTTTGGAGTTTGAACATGTTTTTAAATGTTAAAATTTGTTTAAAAATGTTTCAACTACATGGTGGAATTGGCAGACGTTACCTTAAGCATCATGTGCCGTGGTAGCGGGTAAAAGCATTCTCATAAATATGAAGTTCCATTCTGTGTTCACAGGTGCACAACACACAATGCTGTGTGGAAAAAAGTTTGTAATTCACAAAGAACAGAAAATGAAATCAGCTTAAAATTATCTAAAATTTCTAAAAACTCAGTTAGACTTCATTGAGTTAACACTTAATAAATGTACCGGACCAACTTTATATTAGGCGGCCTTAACTACTATGTACTAACATTTTAATTAATCATTTGATACAATGCACTTATTGTGTACATACATGTTTTTACATTGTACTCACATTTTTAAACCCTTAAACTTACCCATACCACCACACCTGTCCCTAACTTTACCCGTATCCCACTTCAATATCAGCTAAAGTGTTTTGCAATACAATATGAACATAATAAGTACATTGTACTTATTTAATGATATAAGTACATAGTAGTTAAGGACACCTAATATAAAGTGGGGCCGATGTACCTCTTTTAAAGAATTAAAGAAGGTGTAAAGGGATGTGTTTGCATTTGTCCATGAATTATTTTGAAATGAAACCACTGTACAAGTATTGAGTAAATATTTATTTTTACCATGCAGTGAGACAGTATATAGCAGTAATTATTACGAGACAGTTGCCATCTAAATACAGTATAAGCACAATTACTTTCGAGAAGTCTTCTAAACAATTTTCCCTATCTCAGCTTGTTTTACACAAGTACAAACTCCAGCTCCCTCAGACACTACAGCACCTAAATGAGCTGCATTTCATGTAGTTAGAGGACAGTAGTTAATTAAATGTTTAAGAACTTGATCATTATATGGGATGGGGATATTAGTCTCATTCCCTGACAAGCTTGTTCATCACTGGTGTTGACATTGCTTTGTTATAGGAATAACAGTTTTATTCACAAAGTGATAGAGGAAAACGTAATCCACAATCTCTGTACATTTTTTTACTAGATCAGAGCATTTATGGTCATTTTCATCAACCCCACAGACTGTCTTGAAAACAAAGGCTTTAATTCCAATGTGATTTTTCAATTCTTCAAGGGCTGGTGTAATGTTGCCTGACATCTTTTGACAAGGGGAGTAGACTGTGTAGATGACAACACATCTGTAATTTCTACATTCTAAGAGTTTGGTAAATGATGATCCATTTTGGAGCAGGTAAGACACTGGTTTACTGTTGCAATTTTGTGATGATTTGCCTTTTAAAAGTCCTGCTGCCTTGAGGTCTATACCACTGTAAAATGTATTTCTACTATTATAAGTGTCATTTCTCACACATGTGCCGTTCTCCTGAGTCAGGAAGTTCGAACGATTAAAGTTCCCTTGACATTGATTCTTCGGTACATTGATGGCTATGACTTGGGATTTCCTCCTGTTGCGTTTTTATCCTTATAGCTGTAAAATATCAAATGGAGCCATATAAAAAGAGTGTGATAAGCAGCAGACTAAACATTAATGACATTTGATTGCTTTAACTACTCTTTTTTTCTACATCATATAGTATAGGATTTTACTCACTTCTCCTCAAAGAAGTCTATTATTCGGGCAAGAGTTGTAAGGTTCACTTTCTGTTCCTCCACACTTTCTGTCCAATGAAGAAGCAGAAAGTGCACCAGGAGTCTACTCAGAAACACAATGAGCTTCTACAGATAAAACGCACACATATATACACTCACCTAAAGGATTATTAGGAACACCTGTTCAATTTCTCATTAATGCAATTATCTAATCAACCAATCACATGGCAGTTGCTTCAATGCATTTAGGGGTGTGGTCCTGGTCAAGACAATCTCCTGAACTCCAAACTGAATGTCAGAATGGGAAAGAAAAGTGATTTAAGCAATTTTGAGCGTGGCATGGTTGTTGGTGCCAGACGGGCCGGTCTGAGTATTTCACAATCTGCTCAGTTACTGGGATTTTCACGCACAACCATTTCTAGAGTTTACAAAGAATGGTGTGAAAAGGGAAAAACATCCAGTATGCGGCAGTCCTGTGGGCGAAAATGCCTTGTTGATGCTAGAGGTCAGAGGAGAATGGGCCGACTGATTCAAGCTGATAGAAGAGCAACTTTGACTGAAATAACCACTCGTTACAACCGAGGTATGCAGCAAAGCATTTGTGAAGCCACAACACGCACAACCTTGAGGCGGATGGGCTACAACAGCAGAAGACCCCACCGGGTACCACTCATCTCCTTTCATGTTCATACTTTTCAGTTGGCCAAGATTTCTAAAAATCCTTTCTTTGTATTGGTCTTAAGTAATATTCTAATTTTCTGAGATACTGAATTTGGGATTTTCCTTAGTTGTCAGTTATAATCATCAAAATTAAAAGAAATAAACATTTGAAATATACCAGTCTGTGTGTAATGAATGAATATAATATACAAGTTTCACTTTTTGAATGGAATTAGTGAAATAAATCAACTTTTTAATGATATTCTAATTATATGACCAGCACCTGTATATATAGGTATATTGAAGCGGCAGTGGATTTCAGAATCCAACCTTTCAACTTCTACTGAAAACCTTCCCATTCCACCCATGACAAACCTGTTGAATAAATGAAAAGAGGAGATCTGTACCATCTTCAACACCTACAAATCTCCCTGCGTTAAATCCTCCAGAAAGCACAGTTCAATAAAAGACTTTCAAAAATATTTTGATTTAACTAAAACATGGAAGATCCTCAAAAAGACTTTGAAGAAAAGAAAGATTGTGGCTCATGCTCTCTTCTGCTGTGTTAGTGAGAATGAATGCCTTGTGAAGGTGCAGGAAACACTCCCACTTCTGGTACAGTTAGAAGTAATCGTCATTTTGGCATCTGTTGATGTTTGGCTGGCAGCAGATGAGGGCTCACCTCATTGGATGATGATCGGTGGGGTGATAAAACGGTAAAGGTCAAGGCAGAGTAACGTCTCTGTTACGTATGTAACCCTCGTTCCCTGAAGGAAGGGAACGGAGATGTTACGTCAGTTACTGACGGAATGGGGGTTTCGCTTAGAAGCCAATCGCCTTTGAGCTCTACAAAACGAGCCAATGGCATGAAAATGCCATGGGTCTGCGGAATTTGCATGCCGCAACCCCGCCCCACGGCGTGGGTATAAAGGGCGTTGCGTGGCAATCTCGCATTATGTTTACCTGCTGAAGAGCCGAGGCATGAGCGCCCGGCCAGTTCCAGCGGTACAGCGGTCATGGCAGGGGGACGTAACGTCTCCGTTCCCTTCCTTCAGGGAACGAGGGTTACATACGTAACCGAGACGTTCCCTTTCAGTCAGTACACTACGAGTTACGTCAGTTACTGACGGAATGGGGGTCCCAATACAATCTCGCCATGACGGCTGTCTTCCAGCGTCCTGCGCTGACCTGGGCTCCCTGCCGTGAGTGTGGCACGAACGAGGGGCTAGGCTCAACGCTACCAAGGTACACTGGGAAGCATATCCCACGTGGAGAATGCAACACAATGCCAACCCAAAGGGGGGGACTTGAGGAATACACCTATGACCCGAAGGAGCTGCATAGGGAACACTCTGGGGTATCCAGCCGAAGGTGGAATATTTCAACCCCAGGCGTGGCAAGGTGTCTTGCCAAGGGAAGACACGAGCTACAAGAGACTTACCGTGGAAATACACATGTGGGGGTTACCCAGCGGGGGAACCAAGCACACGGAGGCACCTGGCCGAACACGAGGGGTGGCCTGAAAAGGGCACTCGCTCTGGTGACGACATCGACAGTGCTGGAGGAGCTCAGGGCTTACTGGGGAAGCTCACCTGAGAGGAATAGCGCACGCATCCAGTCCGCGGAGTGGAATGGCGCAGCAAGCGAAGACACCTGAGCCTGTCCGGTTACTGGCCAGTAGGGGCGAGTACACAAGAGGATACAGGCTCCAGTCGGAGATTATAAAATCTTGCGAATGTGTTGGGTGTCGCCCAGCCTGCAGCTCTACAAACGTCTGTTAGCAAGGCGCCATGCGCTAGAGCCCAAGAGGAGGCAACACTCCTGGTGGAGTGTGCTCTTACCCCGAGGGGGCATGGCATGCCCTGGACTTGATATGCCAGGACAATGGCGTCCACTATCCAGTGGGACAACCTCTGCTTGGAGAGAGCCTTCCCTTTCTGCTGCCCTCCGTAACAGACAAAGAGCTGGTCTGAGGTCCTGAAACACTGCGTCCGGTCTACGTAAGCGCGAAGGGCGCGTACTGGACAGAGCAGTGCCAAGGCTGGGTCTGCCTCCTCCAAGGGAGTTTCACCACCTGGTCCCTGAAGGGAGTGGTGGGAACCTTGGGCACGTATCCAGGCCGGGGTCTCAGGATGACGTGAGAATTGGCCGGCCCGAATTCCAGGCACGCTTCGTCAATCGAAAATGCCTGCAGGTCCCCTACCCTCTTGATGGAGGCCAAAGCAGTCAGGAGCGCCACTTTCAATGAAAGGAACTTCAGCTCGACTTACTGCAATGGCTCAAAGGGAGCATTTTGCAGGGCAGCTAAGACCACTGCAAGGTCCCAAGAGGGTACCTGAGGTGGGCGAGGAGGATTTAACCTCCTCGCACCTCTGAGGAACCTGCTGACCAGGTCGTGCTGTCCAACCGTTTTAGAATCCACCAGGTCATGATGGGCTGAAATAGCAGCCACATAGACCTTCAGGGTGGAGGGAGACAGCCTTCGCTCCAACCCTTCCTGGAGGAAGGAGAGCACGGACCCGATCGAGCATCTTCTGGGGTCCTCTCGCCGAGAGGAGCACCAGGTGATGAAGAGGTTCCACTTCAACGCATAGGCCTGTCTGGTAGACAGGGCTCTAGCGGAAGTGATGGTAGCCGCCACCTGAGGTGGCAGGGTACTCAAACCTGTCGCGTCCCGTCCAGGTTCCACACGTGGAGGTTCCACAGGTCGGGACGCGGGTGCCATATGGTGCCCCGTCTCTGAGACAGGAGGTCCTGTCTCAGAGGGATCGACCAGGGAGGTGCTGTCGCAAGGAGTACAAGTTCTGAGAACCAGGTCCGGCCGGGCCAATATGGGGCGACCAAAAGGACCTGCTCCCTGTCCTCCCTGATCTTGCACAGAACCTGTGCGAGAAGGCTCACTGGGGGAAACGCATATTTGCGTGGGCCCCGCGGCCAGCTGTGCGCTAGTGCATCCGTGCCGAGGGTCCCCTCGGTCAGGGAATAATACCAGCGGCAATGGGAAGAGTCGCGGGAGGCAAACAGATCTATCTGTGCGTCGCCAAACTGTTCCCAGATCAGCTGAACCGTCTGGGGATGGAGTCTCCATTCCCCCGGGAGCGGCTGGAACCACGACAGCTCGTCGGCTGCGCAGTTCAGGTCTCCCGGGATGTGAACGGCACGAAGCGACCTCAGATGCTTCTGACTCCATAGGAGGAGATGGCGGGCGAGTTGCGACATCTGGCGGGAGCGTAGACCACCTTGTCGGTTGATGTACGCTACTGTCGCCGTGCTGTCTGAACGGACCAGAACGTGTTTGTCCTTGAGCAGGGCTCGAAAGCGGTGCAGGGCAAGACGTACGGCCAGCAACTCGAGGCAATTGACATGCCATAGGCGCTGGGGTCCTATCCAGGAGCCCGCGGCAGCATGTCCCTTGCACATGGCGCCCCAGCCCGTGGAAGAGGCATCTGTTGTGACAACAACATGCCTGGAAACTCGTTCTAGGGGAACACCTGCCCGTAGAAAGCTGAGGTTCGACCACGGGGTGAAGGTCTGACGGCAGGCTCGGGTCACTGGGACCTGGAGGGTGCCGTGTTGCCATGCCCATCTCGGGACTCGATCGCAGAGCCAGTGCTGAAGCGGTCTCATATGGAGCAGACCAAGCGGGGTCACCGCGGCTGCTGACGCCATATGCCCCAGGAGCCTCTGAAAAAGTTTCAGTGGAACCGCACTCTTGCCCTCAAACTGGCGAAGACAAGTCAGCAGAGACTGCGCGCGCTCGCTCGTAAGCTGCGCAAACTTGGCGACCGAGTCGATTTCCATACAGAGAAAAGAGATCCTCTGCGCTGGGGAGAGTTTGCTCTTTTCCCAGTTGACCCGAAGGCCCAGACGGGCGAGGTGCTGAAGCACCAGATCCCTGTGTTCGCAAACCTGATCCCGAGAGTGGCCTAGAATCAGCCAGTCGTCGAGATAGTTCAGGATGCGAACCCCGTGTTGCCTGAGCGGCACAAGGGCTGCCTCGACAATCTTCGTAAAGACGCGAGGGGACAGGGCTAGCCCGAAGGGGAGAACCGTGTACTGATATGCCTGCCCCCCTGTGTCGAGGAAGAATGGAGACTGGCCGTACGGCCAGGATTGGCCGTAACCCACCGGTTTTCTTGGGTACAATGAAGTAAGGGCTGTAGAAGCCGGACTTCATCTCGATTGCACCCTTCGCCAGTAGGGTGTCGACCTCCGCACGCATGACAGGGGCATTGCCACCCACCACGGTGTAGCGGACTCCCCGAAAGCGGGGAGGAGACCGAGCGAACTGAATCGCATAGCCGAACCGGATGGTGCGAGCGAGCCAACTGGACAGGTTGGGAAGCGCTAGCCAGGCTCCCAAGAACTGAACCAGCGGGGTCATGCGAACCACCGGCGTACCCCCGATGGGGCAGCGAGGCGGAATGACCGGCCCAGACAAGGGAGGCATGGGAGCGTCCCGGGAGGTGGGCGGGGTTGAATTCCGCGCCCTGACAGAGGAGACCAGGGAAGGACCAGCGTTCCACGGGGGTCTCGTCTGCCAGGGGGCTGGCGACAGAGGGGGCCGAGAGCGGCGAGGCCATGGGGCGTCGCGCACTGCCAGCCGCGCCCTCTTGAGGCTCGGAGGTGAGAAAATCAGTTCTTTCTTGGGAAAACAAAAGATTCTCCCCCGGCCCTCCACCGGGGGAAGGAGTGGTCCTGCTACCATCTCCTGGGAAAGAACCGAAGTCACCTCCGAGCCGCCCGTCTCAGGACCGCTGCTTAGACTGCCGTTTGGCAGGCTGGGGGGCTGGGACGGGCGGGGCCGCCTTTCTGCGACGTCCTCCACGCCTCGGCCCGGATGAAGGCTGCTGCTGGGGCCGGGCAGGAGGGGTGGGAGTCGCTGGGGGGCGGCCTCGGCGGGGAGCAGACTGAGGCTTCTGGGCCGGCGGCTGGGTGGAGGCAGCAGCTGGCCGCCGGGGCAGAATGTGTTTAATTGCCTCAGTCTGCTTCTGAGCAGTCGAGAACTGTTGGGCGAAGTCCTGGACCGCCCCGCCGAATAGCCCAGCCTGGGAAATGGGAGAATTGAGGAAACGTGTTCGCTCAGATTCTCCCACATCAACCAGGTTGAGCCATAGATGTCGCTCCTGGACCACCGAAGTGGACATCACCTGACCAAGAGAGCGAGCGGTCACCTTCGTCGCCCGTAGAGCGAGGTCGGTGGCCGTCCGCAACTCTTGCATTAATGCAGGGTCAGCATTGCCCTCGTGCATGTCCCTGAGCACCTTGGCCTGATAGACCTGTAGGGTGGCCATGGCATGCAGGGCGGACGCGGCCTGGCCCGCAGCTCTGTAGGTCTTCGCCGTCAACGTGGACGTGAATCTACAGGCTTTGGACGGGTGCTTTGGGTCACCGCACCATGTCGCAGCACTCTGTGGACACAATTGCATCGCAACAGAGCGCTCAACAGGGGGAACCCCAGTGTACCCTTTCACCGCGCCGCCATCGAGGGCAGTGAAGGCGGAAGTGGTTGCCGAGCGATCGCGAAAAGTCAAGGGAGACTTCCACGATATCGACACCTCTTCATGCACTTCCGGGAAGAAGGGCACTGGGGGCTGACGGGCGCCTTCGGCACGGGCCGCCCCCAGATACCAATCATCTAGCCGGGAACGCTCGGGACATGGGTTCCACACAAGCCCAATCGTCTCGGCCGCCCGGGCAAGCATGGCTGTGAGTTCCGGATCGGACTCGGGCAATGCTGGAACTCCCGAAGGAGGCAACACAGCCGAATCGTCATCTCCGGAGGAATCCAGCCCACCTTGTGATGCGGCGATCGACATAGCATCCTCCGCGGGTGTGCCAAATGAAACGCAGGGCCCCGAACGGGAAGCCCCGGCGCCCTCATCAGGCAACACCACGGGTTGCAGTGTGCAGGAGGGGGGTGTGGCCCGAGGAGGATTCGTCGGGTTGTTCCACACCGTAACCCTCAGATCACCTGACGCCATTGTCCTGGCATATCAAGTCCAGGGCATGCCATGCCCCCTCGGGGTAAGAGCACACTCCACCAGGAGTGTTGCCTCCTCTTGGGCTCTAGCGCATGGCGCCTCGCTAACAGACGTTTGTAGAGCTGCAGGCTGGGCGACACCCAACACATTCGCAAGATTTTATAATCTCCGACTGGAGCCTGTATCCTCTTGTGTACTCGCCCCTACTGGCCAGTAACCGGACAGGCTCAGGTGTCTTCGCTTGCTGCGCCATTCCACTCCGCGGACTGGATGTGTGCGCTATTCCTCTCAGGTGAGCTTCCCCAGTAAGCCCTGAGCTCCTCCAGCACTGTCGATGTCGTCACCAGAGCGAGTGCCCTTTTCAGGCCACCCCTCGTGTTCGGCTAGGTGCCTCCGTGTGCTTGGTTCCCCCGCTGGGTAACCCCCACATGTGTATTTCCACGGTAAGTCTCTTGTAGCTCGTGTCTTCCCTTGGCAAGACACCTTGCCACGCCTGGGGTTGAAATATTCCACCTTCGGCTGGATACCCCAGAGTGTTCCCTATGCAGCTCCTTCGGGTCATAGGTGTATTCCTCAAGTCCCCCCCTTTGGGTTGGCATTGTGTTGCATTCTCCACGTGGGATATGCTTCCCAGTGTACCTTGGTAGCGTTGAGCCTAGCCCCTCGTTCGTGCCACACTCACGGCAGGGAGCCCAGGTCAGCGCAGGACGCTGGAAGACAGCCGTCATGGCGAGATTGTATTGGGACCCCCATTCCGTCAGTAACTGACGTAACTCGTAGTGTACTGACTGAAAGGGAACGTCTCGGTTACGTATGTAACCCTCGTTCCCTGAAGGAAGGGAACGGAGACGTTACGTCCCCCTGCCATGACCGCTGTACCGCTGGAACTGGCCGGGCGCTCATGCCTCGGCTCTTCAGCAGGTAAACATAATGCGAGATTGCCACGCAACGCCCTTTATACCCACGCCGTGGGGCGGGGTTGAGGCATGCAAATTCCGCAGACCCATGGCATTTTCATGCCATTGGCTCGTTTTGTAGAGCTCAAAGGCGATTGGCTTCTAAGCGAAACCCCCATTCCGCCAGTAACTGACGTAACGTCTCTGTTCCCTTCCTTCAGGGAACGAGGGTTACATACGTAACAGAGACGTTACTCTGCCTTGACCTTTACCGTTTTATCACCCCACCGATCATCATCCTATGAGGTGAGCCCTCATCTGCTGCCAGCCAAACATCAACAGATGCCAAAATGACGATTACTTCTAACTGTACCAGAAGTGGGAGTGTTTCCTGCACCTTCACAAGGCATTCATTCTCACTAACACAGCAGAAGAGAGCATGAGCCACAATCTTTCTTTTCTTCAAAGTCTTTTTGAGGATCTTCCATGTTTTAGTTAAATCAAAATATTTTTGAAAGTCTTTCATTGAACTGTGCTTTCTGGAGGATTTAACGCAGGGAGATTTGTAGGTGTTGAAGATGGTACAGATCTCCTCTTTTCATTTATTCAACAGGTTTGTCATGGGTGGAATGGGAAGGTTTTCAGTAGAAGTTGAAAGGTTGGATTCTGAAATCCACTGCCGCTTCAATATACCTATATATACAGGTGCTGGTCATATAATTAGAATATCATTAAAAAGTTGATTTATTTCACTAATTCCATTCAAAAAGTGAAACTTGTATATTATATTCATTCATTACACACAGACTGGTATATTTCAAATGTTTATTTCTTTTAATTTTGATGATTATAACTGACAACTAAGGAAAATCCCAAATTCAGTATCTCAGAAAATTAGAATATTGTGAAAAGGTTCAATATTGAAGACACCTGGTGCCACACTCTAATCAGCTAATTAACTCAAAACACCTGCAAAGGCCTTTAAATGGTCTCTCAGTCTAGTTCTGTAGGCTACACAATCATGGGGAAGACTGCTGACTTGACAGTTGTCCAAAAGACGACCATTGACACCTTGCACAAGGAGGGCAAGACACAAAAGGTCATTGCAAAAGAGGTTGGCTGTTCACAGAGCTCTGTGTCCAAGGCGAAGGGAAGGAAAAGATGTGGTAGAAAAAAAGTGTACAAGCAATAGGGATAACCGCACCCTGGAGAGGATTGTGAAACAAAACCCATTCAAAAATGTGAGGGAGATTCACAAAGAGTGGACTGCAGCTGGAGTCAGTGCTTCAAGAACCACTACGCACAGACGTATGCAAGACATGGGTTTCAGCTGTCGCATTCCTTGTTTCAAGCCACTCTTGAACAACAGACAGCGTCAGAAGCGTCTCGCCTGGGCTAAAGACTGGACTGCTGCTGAAAGTCAATTTTGCATTTCCTTTGGAAATCAGGGTCCCAGAGTCTGGAGGAAGAGGGGAGAGGCACACAATCCACGTTGCTTGAGGTCCAGTGTAAAGTTTCCACAGTCAGTGATGGTTTGGGGTGCCATGTCATCTGCTGGTGTTGGTCCACTGTGTAGTATAGAAAATCTATGGGGTATTGTGAAGAGGAAGATGCGATATGCCAGACCCAACAATGCAGAAGAGCTGAAGGCCACTATCAGAGCAACCTGGGCTCTCATAACACCTGAGCAGTGCCACAGACTGATCGTTTCCATGCCACGCCACATTGCTGCAGTAATTCAGGCAAAAGGAGCCCCAACTAAGTATTGAGTGCTGTACATGCTCATACTTTTCATGTTCATACTTTTCAGTTGGCCAAGATTTCTAAAAATCCTTTCTTTGTATTGGTCTTAAGTAATATTCTAATTTTCTGAGATACTGAATTTGGGATTTTCCTTAGTTGTCAGTTATAATCATCAAAAATAAAAGAAATAAACATTTGAAATATATCAGCCTGTGTGTAATGAATGAATATAATATACAAGTTTCACTTTTTAAATGGAATTAGTGAAATAAATCAAAGATGCACTTTTATGGACTTCAAAAATAGAGCAACATTTTTGGGTGAACTATTTTTATATTCATAAATACAAAAAAACATTCAAAGCGACAAAAACCCACTACTCCCACTAACACTACTTGTGTGTTATGAGCCTTTAATGTGACTGACCATGTTGTTTGTTGCTTCAAATGCCAAATGATAAGGAGTGATAAGAGTGAAGTGGAAGAAGAAGTAAATGGGAGTCTAGACCAGCCCTCTTTTTTTAAAAGGCTAAAAGAAAACTGTCATAATCACTGACTTTTACAATCTTGAATAATGCCATTGGCATTTTTAGTTCGTATGGCTCTTAGAAAGAATCAGTTATGGATAAAGAAAAAAACAGCAACATATTATTGGTTTTAATAAATATCTGCATGTTTGCCTATTTCTTTGGAATTTAAATCAATATGGCACTCTGCATTACTTGTAGTTAAAGCTGACCTGATGTCCGTATCATGAATGAATCTTTGAAGTAGTTTCAAATGAAGTCAAATATGAATATGCTTTGAATCGGTTTGCAATTCAGCCTGAATCTTTCGAAAAGTTAAATCAGGGAATGCATCGTTTTACTCTGAGAAAGTTTACAACACAAATAACAAAAAGGCTGATGAAAAAAGGGAGGAAGAGGATATTTACCTACAGTAAATTGAAACCAAACCTGAAAATCCATCCTATCATTTGTCAGAGATGACAAAGGTCTTTTTTGTTTAGTTTGACATATGCACGTGGAACCCGTCAACGGCCCTATACTTTAGGTAAAATTAGTTTCCAATTAAAAGAAACATATTGGCTGCATCCGAAAGCTTAGGCAGGCAGCGTTTGCACATGAAGGCACCTTTTTTGTATGTTTTTTTTTTTTTCAGCTGTCTTCCCTCATTTTCATACAGTATGAAGGCACCTCACAAAATTTCTGTGTGGGTTTATTACTGATGTTCGTTTATTTTTTGTATTTTTTTTTTCAGCTGTCTTCCCTCATTTTCATACAGTATGTTTTCAATCAGTCAATCAATCAATCACATTTATTTCTATAGCACATTTAAAAACAACACATATTGGTTTTAATTGAGTAGAGTAGAGTGTTCTGATGACTGACTGATTGAATGACAAAAGAATATAAGATCTCACAGCGAAGTCAAGGAGTTCATGAGACCTCAACAAACTGCAGTGCGTGGATTTGATCCTCTGGAACAAAATCCATTGAAGAAATGAGTAGAGAACATCCCAGACTTCACAACTAGTGAGATCAGATGGTAAACTGTCAAATTAGAGATGTCTTCACGTTCGACAAAGTATAAGTATAAGTCCGGTCATCAAAACCGAGGCTACAGAGGGCAGAGAGAGAGAAAACGGCCCGAAAATTACTCACCCAGTTTTTCAACTGGGTATATATATTTATTCACTGAGCTTTATTCTTTGCTGTAATGTTAGCGCTAGTTGTGTAGCCAACCACTACCTGATAGTCTATTCAATAGGTTACGTTTTTCACCACTGAAAATAAAAATCATGTAATTTTGGCTATCGTAAATGTGACTTATATAATGCATTTAACGTCAAATAATCTAAGAAAAAATAAGAAGAAGTAGGCACTTAAAGGTTTCATATTTGCAGTGTTTTTGTTCATTTTTGTGCACGTGAGCCAGAAAGATGTTCAAGGAGACGGAGACAGAAAAGCGCATCCTGTTGTTTTCTTTAGTTTTCGAAGGCTTGACATTCTGTAGTAATTTTTAATGTACACAAATAAAATTTCTATAAATAACAGAGTATTTGTTTCCACTGCTGAGGGAAAAATCCAAGTGATCGCGCCTTGCACACACACATAATATGTCAGTCCTAGCACTGCCAATTTGACATCGCAGCCTGTTCATTATCAAAATAATATACGGTCAACCGAACATATAAAAAGTTATGCAGGCTTTATGTTCACAGCTGCTGAGCACGAATTCCAGCGTGACGCTTCAGTTAACAGTCATAAAGTGTGAGATAAGATGTGTAGCTAAACTAAACAGCTGTGTTACGATATAAGTTTTAAACGAACAACATAAAACAATCAGTTTGCAAAGACTTTATCAACCAAAGCTCAGCTTTGGGAAGGGGAATATGCAGGTCAGGAAGGAGAAGGTGACAGAGAAGAAAGAGAGAAGGTGATGGAGATGAGAAGCAGGTATTGTGCTATTTAACACAGATATACATTGCTGACAACGATTTTGGATCGCTATAGGTTGGCCTGTATGTTTGGTACGGTAGAGGGCCCTAAAAATAAACGTGAAAATAAAACTGTAACGTAGTTTGTATGTTCTGGGAAGAAGGAGGCGGGAAACCGGCGAACATTTAAAGACTTTAATCAATAAATAAACAAAACAAAAGTAACCCGCGGCAGCCCCTCACAGACGACTGCCGCGCACACACATCACAAAACGTAAACAAAAACACAACGTAAATCCAGGCCTGGTCCTCTCTCATCTTGCACTGTCGTCGCTCCTCCTTTTACGCTCCCGTCACTCCTCCGTGAGACGAGACCGGTGTGGTGCGCAGCTGGAGCTCATTATCAGTCGCCACCGGCCCGCTCTCACGGTCCCTCGCCTCACTGCTTGCCACATACCCCCAACGCCCTTCGCAGGCCGGGGGTCACTCTGACTGAGCTCCAGCGTTTCTCTGTGGAGAGAGGAGAACCTTCCAGAAGAACAACCATCTCTGCAGCACTCTACCAATCAAGTGGCCAGGCGGCACATGACAGCCCGCCTGGAGTCTGCCAAAAGGCACCTGAAGGACTCTCAGACCATGAGAAACAAAATTCTCTGGTCTGATGAAACAAAGATGAACTCTTGGCCTGAATGGCAAGCGTCATGTCTGAAGGAAACCAGGCACCGCTCACGCACCGCTCATCACCTGGCCAATACCATCCCTACATGGTGGTGGCAGCATCATGCTGTGGGGGTGTTTTTCAGCTGTAGAAACTGGGGGACTAGTCAGGATCGAGGGAAAGATGAAGGCAGAAAAGTACAGAGACATCTTTGATGAAAACCTGCTCCAGAGCACTCTGGACCTCAGACTGGGGTGAAGGTTCATCTTCCAACAGGACAACGACCCTAAGCACACAGCCAAGATAACAAAAGAGTGGCTACGGGACAACTCTGTGAATGTCCTTGAGTGGCCCAGCCAGAGCCCAGACTTGAACCCGACTGAACATCTCTGGAGAGATCTGAAAATGCCTGTGCACCGACGCTCCCCATACAAACGGATGGAGCTTGAGAGGTGCTGCAAAGAAGAATGGGAGAAACTGCCCAAAAATAGGTGTGCCAAGCTTGCCAAGCTCATCCATGTCTTTATGTCCATCCCCAAACTGTTTCCACAAAGTTGGGAGCATGAAATTGTTCAAAATGTCTTGGTATGCTGAAGCTTTAAGAGTATCAGACCTAACAGTCTCAAAACTGTTAGACAGTGAGACTGTCAGACTGCTGCGACACTCACCATTGATTTACTCCCGCCTCTTCTCCGGTCTCTGCTTTAATAAAGAACGTCTCGGTTACGTATGTAACCCTCGTTCCCTGAAGGAAGGGAACGGAGACGTTACGTCAGTTACTGACGGAATGGGGGTTTCGCTTAGAAGCCAATCGCCTTTGAGCTCTACAAAACGAGCCAATGGCATGAAAATGCCATGGGTCTGCGGAATTTGCATGCCGCAACCCCGCCCCACGGCGTGGGTATAAAGGGCGTTGCGTGGCAATCTCGCATTATGTTTACCTGCTGAAGAGCCGAGGCATGAGCGCCCGGCCAGTTCCAGCGGTACAGCGGTCATGGCAGGGGGACGTAACGTCTCCGTTCCCTTCCTTCAGGGAACGAGGGTTACATACGTAACCGAGACGTTCCCTTTCAGTCAGTACACTACGAGTTACGTCAGTTACTGACGGAATGGGGGTCCCAATACAATCTCGCCATGACGGCTGTCTTCCAGCGTCCTGCGCTGACCCGGGCTCCCTGCCGTGAGTGTGGCACGAACGAGGGGCTAGGCTCAACGCTACCAAGGTACACTGGGAAGCATATCCCACGTGGAGAATGCAACACAATGCCAACCCAAAGGGGGGGACTTGAAGAATACACCTATGACCCGAAGGAGCTGCATAGGGAACACTCTGGGGTATCCAGCCGAAGGTGGAATATCTCAACCCCAGGCGTGGCAAGGTGTCTTGCCAAGGGAAGACACGAGCTACAAGAGACTTACCGTGGAAATACACATGTGGGGGTTACCCAGCGGGGGAACCATGCACACGGAGGCACCTAGCCGAACACGAGGGGTGGCCTGAAAAGGGCACTCGCTCTGGTGACGACACCGGCAGTGCTGGAGGAGCTCAGGGCTTACTGGGGAAGCTCACCTGAGAGGAATAGCGCACGCATCCAGTCCGCGGAGTGGAATGGCGCAGCAAGCGAAGACACCTGAGCCTGTCCGGTTACTGGCCAGTAGGGGCGAGTACACGAGAGGATACAGGCTCCACTCTGAGATTATAAAATCTTGCGAATGTGTTGGGTGTCGCCCAGCCTGCAGCTCTACAAACGTCTGTTAGCGAGGCGCCATGCGCTAGAGCCCAAGAGGAGGCAACACTCCTGGTGGAGTGTGCTCTTACCCCGAGGGGGCATGGCATGCCCTGGACTTGATATGCCAGGACAATGGCGTCCACTATCCAGTGGGACAACCTCTGCTTGGAGAGAGCCTTCCCTTTCTGCTGCCCTCCGTAACAGACAAAGAGCTGGTCTGAGGTCCTGAAACACTGCGTCCGGTCTACGTAAGCGCGAAGGGCGCGTACTGGACAGAGCAGTGCCAAGGCTGGGTCTGCCTCCTCCAAGGGCAGCGCTTGCAGGTTCACCACCTGGTCCCTGAAGGGAGTGGTGGGAACCTTGGGCACGTATCCAGGCCGGGGTCTCAGGATGACGTGAGAATTGGCCGGCCCGAATTCCAGGCACGCTTCGTCAACCGAAAATGCCTGCAGGTCCCCTACCCTCTTGATGGAGGCCAAAGCAGGAGCGCCACTTTCAATGAAAGGAACTTCAGCTCGACTGACTGCAATGGCTCAAAGGGAGCCTTTTGCAGGGCAGCTAAGACCACTGCTAGGTCCCAAGAGGGTACCTGAGGTGGGCGAGGAGGATTTAACCTCCTCGCACCTCTGAGGAACCTACTGACCAGGTCGTGCTGTCCAACCGTTTTAGAATCCACCAGGTCATGATGAGCTGAAATAGCAGCCACATAGACCTTCAGGGTGGAGGGAGACAGCCTTCGCTCCAACCCTTCCTGGAGGAAGGAGAGCACGGACCCGATCGAGCATCTTCTGGGGTCCTCTCGCCGAGAGGAGCACCAGGTGACGAAGAGGTTCCACTTCAACGCATAGGCCTGTCTGGTAGACAGGGCTCTAGCGGAAGTGATGGTAGCCGCCACCTGAGGTGGCAGGGTACTCAAACCTGCCGCGTCCCGTCCAGGTTCCACACGTGGAGGTTCCACAGGTCGGGACGCGGGTGCCATATGGTGCCCCGTCTCTGAGACAGGAGGTCCTGTCTCAGAGGGATCGACCAGGGAGGTGCTGTCGCAAGGAGTACAAGTTCTGAGAACCAGGTCCGGCCGGGCCAATATGGGGCGACCAAAAGGACCTGCTCCCTGTCCTCCCTGATCTTGCACAGAACCTGTGCGAGAAGGCTCACTGGGGGAAACGCATATTTGCGTGGGCCCCGCGGCCAGCTGTGCGCTAGTGCATCCGTGCCGAGGGTCCCCTCGGTCAGGGAATAGTACCAGCGGCAATGGGAAGAGTCGCGGGAGGCAAACAGATCTATCTGTGCGTCGCCAAACTGCTCCCAAATCAGCTGAACCGTCTGGGGATGGAGTCTCCATTCCCCCGGGAGCGGCTGGAACCGCGACAGCTCGTCGGCTGCGCAGTTCAGGTCTCCCGGGATGTGAACGGCACGAAGCGACCTCAGATGCTTCTGACTCCATAGGAGGAGATGGCGGGCGAGTTGCGACATCCGGCGGGAGCGTAGACCACCTTGTCGGTTGATGTACGCTACTGTTGCCGTGCTGTCTGAACGGACCAGAACGTGTTTGTCCTTGAGCAGGGCTCGAAAGCGGTGCAGGGCAAGACGTACGGCCAGCAACTCGAGGCAATTGACATGCCATAGGCGCTGGGGTCCTATCCAGGAGCCCGCGGCAGCATGTCCCTTGCACATGGCGCCCCAGCCCGTGGAAGAGGCATTTGTTGTGACAACAACATGCCTGGAAACTCGTTCTAGGGGAACACCTGCCCGTAGAAAACTGAGGTTCAACCACGGGGTGAAGGTCTGACGGCAGGCTCGGGTCACTGGGACCTGGAGGGTGCCGTGTTGCCATGCCCATCTCGGGACTCGATCGCAAAGCCAGTGCTGAAGCGGTCTCATATGGAGCAGACCAAGCGGGGTCACCGCGGCTGCTGACGCCATATGCCCCAGGAGCCTCTGAAAAAGTTTCAGTGGAACCGCACTCTTGCCCTCGAACTGGCGAAGACAAGTCAGCAGAGACTGCGCGCGCTCGCTCGTAAGCTGCGCGAACATGGCGACCGAGTCGATTTCCATACCGAGAAAAGAGATCCTCTGCGCTGGGGAGAGTTTGCTCTTTTCCCAGTTGACCCGAAGGCCCAGACGGGCGAGGTGCTGAAGCACCAGATCCCTGTGTTCGCAGACCTGATCCCGAGAGTGGCCTAGAATCAGCCAGTCGTCGAGATAGTTCAGGATGCGAACCCCGTGTTGCCTGAGCGGCACAAGGGCTGCCTCGACAATCTTCGTAAAGACGCGAGGGGACAGGGCTAGCCCGAAGGGGAGAACCGTGTACTGATATGCCTGCCCCTCGAAGGCAAACCGTAGAAACGGTCTGTGTCGAGGAAGAATGGAGACATGAAAGTACGCGTCCTTCAGGTCGATCGCTGCAAACCAATCCGAGGGACGAACGCACTCGAAAATGCGTTTGACTGTCAACATCTTGAATGGAAGCCTGTGCAGGGTTCGGTTCAAGACGCGCAGGTCCAGGATTGGCCGTAACCCACCGGTTTTCTTGGGTACAATGAAGTAAGGGCTGTAGAAGCCGGACTTCATCTCGGCTGGAGGGACGATCTCGATCGCACCCTTCGCCAGTAGGGTGTCGACCTCCGCACGCATGACAGGGGCATTGCCACCCACCACGGTGTAGCGGACTCCCCGAAAGCGGGGAGGAGACCGAGCGAACTGAATCGCATAGCCGAACCGGATGGTGCGAGCGAGCCAACTGGACAGGTTGGGAAGCGCTAGCCAGGCTCCCAAGAACTGAACCAGCGGGGTCATGCGAACCACCGGCGTACCCCCGATGGGGCAGCGAGGCGGAATGACCGGCCCAGACAAGGGAGGCATGGGAGCGTCCCGGGGTGTGGGCGGGGTCGAATTCCGCGCCCTGACAGAGGAGACCAGGGAAGGACCAGCGTTCCACGGGGGTCTCGTCTGCCAGGGGGCTGGCGACAGAGGGGGCCGAGAGCGGCGAGGCCATGGGGCGTCGCGCACTGCCAGCCGCGCCCTCTTGAGGCTCGGAGGTGAGAAAATCAGTTCTTTCTAGGGAAAACAAAAGATTCTCCCCCGGCCCTCCACCAGGGGAAGGAGTGGTCCTGCTACCATCTCCTGGGAAAGAACCGAAGTCACCTCCGAGCCGCCCGTCTCAGGACCGCTGCTTAGACTGCCGTTTGGCAGGCTGGGGGGCTGGGACGGGCGGGGCCGCCTTTCTGCGACGTCCTCCACGCCTCGGCCCGGATGAAGGCTGCTGCTGGGGCCGGGCAGGAGGGGTGGGAGTCGCTGGGGGGCGGCCTCGGCGGGGAGCAGACTGAGGCTTCTGGGCCGGCGGCTGGGTGGAGGCAGCAGCTGGCCGCCGGGGCAGAATGTGTTTAATTGCCTCAGTCTGCTTCTGAGCAGTCGAGAACTGTTGGGCGAAGTCCTGGACCGCCCCGCCGAATAGCCCAGCCTGGGAAATGGGAGAATTGAGGAAACGTGTTCGCTCAGATTCTCCCACATCAACCAGGTTGAGCCATAGATGTCGCTCCTGGACCACCGAAGTGGACATCACCTGACCGAGAGAGCGAGCGGTCACCTTCGTCGCCCGTAGAGCGAGGTCGGTGGCCGTCCGCAACTCTTGCATTAATGCAGGGTCAGCATTGCCCTCGTGCATGTCCCTGAGCACCTTGGCCTGATAGACCTGTAGGGTGGCCATGGCATGCAGGGCGGACGCGGCCTGGCCCGCAGCTCTGTAGGTCTTCGCCGTCAACGTGGACGTGAATCTACAGGCTTTGGACGGGTGCTTTGGGTCACCGCACCATGTCGCAGCACTCTGTGGACACAGTTGCATCGCAACAGAGCGCTCAACAGGGGGAACCCCAGTGTACCCTTTCACCGCGCCGCCATCGAGGGCAGTGAAGGCGGAAGTGGTTGCCGAGCGATCGCGAAAAGTCAAGGGAGACTTCCACGATATCGACACCTCTTCATGCACTTCCGGGAAGAAGGGCACTGGGGGCTGACGGGCGCCTTCGGCACGGGCCGCCCCCAGATACCAATCATCTAGCCGGGAACGCTCGGGACATGGCGGAGGGTTCCACACAAGCCCAATCGTCTCGGCCGCCCGGGCAAGCATGGCTGTGAGTTCCGGATCGGACTCGGGCAATGCTGAAACTCCCGAAGGAGGCAACACAGCCGAATCGTCATCTCCGGAGGAATCCAGCCCACCTTGTGATGCGGCGATCGACATAGCATCCTCCGCGGGTGTGCCAAATGAAACGCAGGGCCCCGAACGGGAAGCCCCGGCGCCCTCATCAGGCAACACCACGGGTTGCAGTGTGCAGGAAGGGGGTGTGGCCCGAGGAGGATTCGTCGGGTTGTTCCACACCGTAACCCTCAGATCACCCTGACCACCAGCCAAAGTACCCCCTCCAGTGGAGGAAGTAGATTGGGGTGTGGTAGAGGGGACTCTCCCCCCATTACGGAGATCATGGAGTCTCGATCGCAACACTGAGATGGTCATGTTCCCGCAGTGAGAACATGACTCATCCATGAACGCGCGTTCAGCGTGCACGAGGCCCAAGCACGCCAAACAGCGATCATGACCATCAAACGGAGGTACCAGTCGACCGCACCCAGAAACGGAGCACGGGCGAGCCATCTTTAAAAAGACGTGCCACGTGCAGCTCTTTTAGAGAGGAGTGAAAAACTCTGCAGAATGCCGAAGCACCCAGGGAGAACGCGCACGCTGTGCTCGATCACTGCACAGATCAGACAGGAAATGCGGAACTCGCTGGAACGTGCCGTAACACCAACACTCTGGAGAGAAACTCGTCTTGAAGAGGAAAGCGCTCAGGCAGTAAACTCGGCTCTGAAGCAAAAACATAATGCGAGATTGCCACGCAACGCCCTTTATACCCACGCCGTGGGGCGGGGTTGCGGCATGCAAATTCCGCAGACCCATGGCATTTTCATGCCATTGGCTCGTTTTGTAGAGCTCAAAGGCGATTGGCTTCTAAGCGAAACCCCCATTCCGTCAGTAACTGACGTAACTCGTAGTGTACTGACTGAAAGGGAACTGTACTTTGCTACTCACCTTGTCTCCTTCTGTTGCATGACAGTACAATTATCAATTGGTTTTACATTGTTGCTGCAACATTTTTTCCAAAGAATCACATAGTAACATCTACTACACTATCTACTGTATTTACAAACAGATGCACAGAGTTCATGTATGAGCAGTTCTTGATGCACCATTTAGACTTAACAGGATGTTTGCCTTATGCAAGCAGCATTTGTTCAGTGTTGCAATGTGTCTGTGTGAATGTGCGGTCTGTGTGAATAATATGACTTTCCAGTTTTATCTTGCATCTGCTGCATGTGAGCAACCCATTTTGCAGTATTCACACTGTGAGAGTAGCAGAAGCAGCCATTTTTTGCTATGTGTTGAAAAAATACAGTGAAACTACTCTGTAAACCTAAACACAATATTTTGCAATATAGGCTTTTGTAAAGCATCACAACACAATGTAGTGAGACCCACTTTATATTAGGTGGCCTTAACTACTAACATTTAAATCAATCATTTGTTACACTTTTTGTGTACATACATGTTTTTACATTGTACTTACAATTTAAAAATAAATACCTGCACGTAATTACAACTGTAATTAATTTTCTGTAATTACATTTTTAATTACACTATTGACACTTCCCTTACACCTAACCCTACCCTTAAACTTACCCATACCACCACACCTGTCCCTAACTTTACCCATATCCACCTCAATATCAGCAAAAGTGTTTTGCAATACAATATGAACACAGTACATTGTACTTATTTTTTTATGTAAGTACATAGTAGTTAAGGCCACCTAACCTAAAGTGGGACCAAGTGAACTACTAGTGGCAACAAATCAGACATTGTTTGGTCAAGAATACTGTGTGAGAAATAAAGAGCAAATCATGCTCAGCAGAATTTATTATGTTTGCAAAGTGTACATTATACAGTATATATAGCAGAAGGATACATTATTAAATTACTTTTATTAGGCACAGAACAGGTCTTCCAGCATGATACTTCAAAGATGTGTGTGTGTGTGTGTGTGTGTGCGCGTGTGTGTGTGTGTGTGTGTGTGTGTGTGTGTGTGTGTTGATTGATATTTCTGATTTCATAGCCCAATGTATGCTGAGCAAAAAGAGTTTAATGAAATATATGAAGAGGAAATCATTTATTATGCCACAGGTTGCTTTTACAGGTTTAATTACTTATTTCTTTTCAGGCAGACAGAAAGGATCCACAATGTTATTTTCCACACATTTCCGACATTCCATAACTTTACTGGTTCTCTTACACCGATAAAGAGGCGCTACCGCATTAATCTTTCGAAATTCTTCTTGCAGATCCTTCTTGCTGTCCTTCTGCCAGATCTCTTGGAAGACAAATGCATTCATTTCCCCTTTTCTTTTATTTATCCAGTTTGAAAGACCCTCCAAAATGTTGTCTTTGCTCTGAATGCATGTTTTCACGCAAGGTGAGTTGTAAGAATAGAAAACTACACAGCTATCCTTATCTGCCTTTGCTAGAAGATTGTCCATGGGAGATAGAAGAAGAGGATAGAGAAGAATATGCTCAGAATGTTCCTTTGTTTTTAGATCTGGCCTTGTAGCAATGACATTTTCTGACGATGTGCATTTCTCTACTTTAGTGAGTAAACATTTCTCTCCTTTATTGAGCTTATCTTTTACACGTTTTGCATCTTGCTGGCTAAACACAGTCTGGATATCAGATCCTTCTTTTGTGCACTGATCCGGTGGGACACTGATCGCTATTGCGTACTGAGCATCAGTTTGCTGCTTGGTCATCGGCTGGACACTGGAAGACATAAAATAACATAATTCTCATGAAACATTGTTTCAACAAATTTGCCTTGTTCCTTGTGCATTTTGAAATTCAAACTTAATTTAAATTTACATGCACTTTACTAATTCAAAACCGAATGTATTGATTCCTTTGACTATAAACTGCATGCACAAATGGACTTACTTGTCATAAAAATACTGGATCATTTTAGCGAGGACAGGAGTGTTCACACCCTGAATCCCATGAACACACAGATGAAGCAGGCAGAGGAAGATGAGACCCCTCAGTGGTACCATGGGTGCCTAAAGTAAAAACATCATTAACTAAAGCACACTCAACTGAGGTGTTGTGTTTCGCTTATGTTTTAAGCTGCTTCACAGAGCATGCTCTTACAGTGTTGACATGTCCACTTATTATATGTGTATTGGGGTTTGTTGCTTAAGACTTTTTTCAGTCTTAAGCAACAGTCTTATGGAGTTATTAAAGTGGGTTGGTGCGGGTCACGATATTTTGGTCTTATTTTCAGCAGAAAGCACTTGGATTTATTTTGGTTTGTGGGCTTGTTCTTGTTCACTTGTTGCAAGATCTGGCAGCGCAAATGAGTCGAGGTTTGTACCGCTTTCCCTGTATTTTATTGCACCGCACATACAGAAGAGGCTAATGCTGCATTCTAGACGAGGTTGGACGTGGGAATATCCCAAAACTCGGCTCTGAAGCAAAAACATAATGCGAGATTGCCACGCAACGCCCTTTATACCCACGCCGTGGGGCGGGGTTGCGGCATGCAAATTCCGCAGACCCATGGCATTTTCATGCCATTGGCTCGTTTTGTAGAGCTCAAAGGCGATTGGCTTCTAAGCGAAACCCCCATTCCGTCAGTAACTGACGTAACTCGTAGTGTACTGACTGAAAGGGAACTGTACTTTGCTACTCACCTTGTCTCCTTCTGTTGCATGACAGTACAATTATCAATTGGTTTTACATTGTTGCTGCAACATTTTTTCCAAAGAATCACATAGTAACATCTACTACACTATCTACTGTATTTACAAACAGATGCACAGAGTTCATGTATGAGCAGTTCTTGATGCACCATTTAGACTTAACAGGATGTTTGCCTTATGCAAGCAGCATTTGTTCAGTGTTGCAATGTGTCTGTGTGAATGTGCGGTCTGTGTGAATAATATGACTTTCCAGTTTTATCTTGCATCTGCTGCATGTGAGCAACCCATTTTGCAGTATTCACACTGTGAGAGTAGCAGAAGCAGCCATTTTTTGCTATGTGTTGAAAAAATACAGTGAAACTACTCTGTAAACCTAAACACAATATTTTGCAATATAGGCTTTTGTAAAGCATCACAACACAATGTAGTGAGACCCACTTTATATTAGGTGGCCTTAACTACTAACATTTAAATCAATCATTTGTTACACTTTTTGTGTACATACATGTTTTTACATTGTACTTACAATTTAAAAATAAATACCTGCACGTAATTACAACTGTAATTAATTTTCTGTAATTACATTTTTAATTACACTATTGACACTTCCCTTACACCTAACCCTACCCTTAAACTTACCCATACCACCACACCTGTCCCTAACTTTACCCATATCCACCTCAATATCAGCAAAAGTGTTTTGCAATACAATATGAACACAGTACATTGTACTTATTTTTTTATGTAAGTACATAGTAGTTAAGGCCACCTAACCTAAAGTGGGACCAAGTGAACTACTAGTGGCAACAAATCAGACATTGTTTGGTCAAGAATACTGTGTGAGAAATAAAGAGCAAATCATGCTCAGCAGAATTTATTATGTTTGCAAAGTGTACATTATACAGTATATATAGCAGAAGGATACATTATTAAATTACTTTTATTAGGCACAGAACAGGTCTTCCAGCATGATACTTCAAAGATGTGTGTGTGTGTGTGTGTGTGTGCGCGTGTGTGTGTGTGTGTGTGTGTGTGTTGATTGATATTTCTGATTTCATAGCCCAATGTATGCTGAGCAAAAAGAGTTTAATGAAATATATGAAGAGGAAATCATTTATTATGCCACAGGTTGCTTTTACAGGTTTAATTACTTATTTCTTTTCAGGCAGACAGAAAGGATCCACAATGTTATTTTCCACACATTTCCGACATTCCATAACTTTACTGGTTCTCTTACACCGATAAAGAGGCGCTACCGCATTAATCTTTCGAAATTCTTCTTGCAGATCCTTCTTGCTGTCCTTCTGCCAGATCTCTTGGAAGACAAATGCATTCATTTCCCCTTTTCTTTTATTTATCCAGTTTGAAAGACCCTCCAAAATGTTGTCTTTGCTCTGAATGCATGTTTTCACGCAAGGTGAGTTGTAAGAATAGAAAACTACACAGCTATCCTTATCTGCCTTTGCTAGAAGATTGTCCATGGGAGATAGAACAGGAGGATAGAGAAGAATATGCTCAGAATGTTCCTTTGTTTTTAGATCTGGCCTTGTAGCAATGACATTTTCTGACGATGTGCATTTCTCTACTTTAGTGAGTAAACATTTCTCTCCTTTATTGAGCTTATCTTTTACACGTTTTGCATCTTGCTGGCTAAACACAGTCTGGATATCAGATCCTTCTTTTGTGCACTGATCCGGTGGGACACTGATCGCTATTGCGTACTGAGCATCAGTTTGCTGCTTGGTCATCGGCTGGACACTGGAAGACATAAAATAACATAATTCTCATGAAACATTGTTTCAACAAATTTGCCTTGTTCCTTGTGCATTTTGAAATTCAAACTTAATTCAAATTTACATGCACTTTACTAATTCAAAACCGAATGTATTGATTCCTTTGACTATAAACTGCATGCACAAATGGACTTACTTGTCATAAAAATACTGGATCATTTTAGCGAGGACAGGAGTGTTCACACCCTGAATCCCATGAACACACAGATGAAGCAGGCAGAGGAAGATGAGACCCCTCAGTGGTACCATGGGTGCCTAAAGTAAAAACATCACTCATTTTAGCACAAAACTGCTTGAATTATGAGGTAGGTAAGGTTATTATATTTTAAGAGCTGCAGCGCTGCTGTTTCTTTTCTGATAGTGCTTAGGAGGAAATGAGGCATATATAGGGACCCAACTGTAAGTTTATAATTTACAAATTCGATTAGGGTTTAACTAGAGGGTGAGATTTTGTGGTCCCTATTCAGGCAGTCGCGTTCAACATATTGTCGGACTGACGTTATGGGGTCTCACCTGGGAGTAAGTTTTCACTGTAGAACCGAGCATACAAAAGCTAAAAAGCCCCCTAGTACATTACTTATTTACTACTAATTGTATACATTTCTGTTTGTAAATACTTTTGTTGGCTGTGTTACTGGATATTATTTGGCGCCATGATGAACATCGCAATGCCGGGTTTGCCTGCTGCCGTCGCGTTCTTCGCGCCATCTAGATGAAGATACGGAGTAGAGACTGCGCAGCGAGTTGTGTTGACAGAGTTTAGTGATTTGGAGAAGAGAAAACTTCAATATTTTCAAAATCCTATTATAATCACATTATGAGGGAAGCATATAAGGTTGCTGCTTTAGCTCCACTAATGATGTTATTAAAGGGATAGTTCACCCAAAAATTAAACTTCTGTCATCATTTACTCACCCTCAAGTTGTAGGGGTAAAAATACTATGATAGTCATTGGGGGGTGGTTGTGCGAGATCTGCTTGATTACAAACATTGTTCCAGACAAAGAAATTTATACAGGTTTGGAATAACTTGAGGGTGAGTAAATGATGACAGAATTTTCATTTTTGGGTGAACTATCCCTTTAAGATATGAAGAATGAATATGACTTACCATTTTATCTGTTGCTTAAAATCAGAAGGTTCAGAGATGTTGTTTGAGTCTGCAGTGAAGCAGGAGTGATGAGGAAGAGGAAGTAGATGGTTTTTATTCTGATACTCGACCAGCCCCCTTCTTCAACACCATGAAAGGCCAGTTAAAATAGTTCACATTTGCATTACTGACTCCTTTGTGAGTCTTGTCATGTTGGACTTCCTCAAAATGGTTAATAAGAAACAGAGCCCATAAGTTCCTGCAAGAACTCTAAAGACTGTCATGTGGTTCCTCTAGTAACCACATCATAACTGGATTTAAGAAATTGTAAGGCATTTATATGGACAAACAATAGGATATTTGATGCATCCTAAAAGATTCTCCAGTGGGTTCCAATGAGGATATGAACTAAAATGGTGCTTTGGGTATCATTTCATTTTTAAAGTAGCTAGAGCTGGACAGTATGCTCAAAATAATAAAATCTGGCAAAAACTGGAAGGGAAAAAACAATAGAGCAATAGAAATACACACAAAAGGAACAATGATATCACTTTATTTATTTACTTTACATTTGAATGTACTTTATTCTTCAAAAACATGCAAATAACATACATACATGAAGCTGGCTGTAATACATGAAATAGGATTTAAAATTGTGCTGTGGGTCTTGTGCAAGCAGCATTTGTTATTGTCTGTGTTGCAAGGCCTCGTATTCTGTTTGAAACTTAATTTGGTGCTTGTGAATGATCTGGCAGTTTTTAACAGTCGTTGTGAGGCTTACTAAATAAATACATTTGTATAGCTCACGGTGCTTTACACAAACACAATACAGACCTAAATTTGCATAAAATCAGATCTGAATGTATTATTATTGTGTTTGTAGGTATTGAAATGTTAAAAAAAAAATTAAAATAGCATTGTAGTGGATTATACTGGTATCGGAAGAGGTACATCCAGCTTTTATGAAACATCATAACACAATGCCACAAATTAATGATGCTTTTTGTGATCTTTCAAAGATACTGTTTTGTTACACATTTTGTGTGAAGCACTCAATAGCTAGTAAAGCAAAGTCTACGCAGGCATTTATAAAAAATATTGCAATTCATCAAAGAACACATGATTCAAATCACTTTTATTAGGCTTTTATTACACTTTTTTGTGTGTGGTGAAAAAAAGTGTTTCATGAAAGATATGAGGAAATTAATTATTAACACGCCACCGTTTGATCATTAACAAACATCTTTTCAAAGACAAAAACATTTATTCCATCTTTTCAGGCAGTTATCCAGTTTGAAAGACCTGGCAGAATATTGTCTTTGCTCTGAATGCACTTCGACACACAAGGTGAGATGTAAGAATAGAAAACTACACAGCTATCCTGATCTGCCTGCGCTAGAAGTTTGTCCATTGGAGAATTACCTAAAAGATAGAGCAGAACATGCTCAGCGTGTTCCCTTGGTTTTTGAGTTGGCCGTGCAGCAATGACATTTTGTGATGTTGTGCAGAGCACACATTTCTCTCTGTTAGTGAGAACATTTCTCACATGTTCTGCATCTTGCTGGCTGAACACTGTCTGGATATCAGCTTGTTCATCTAAACACTGAGCCTGTGGGACACTGATCGCTATTGCGTACTGAACATCAGGCTTGGTCCTTGGCTGGACACTGGAAGACATAAGATTATCACAATTTTAAAGGGCCTTGAAGTTATGTATTTGCCTTGTTCCTAAGAACGCAACTTTCCATCATGCAACTTACTGATTTAATATGTTGATTTTATTTAATTTACTAAATAGTATAAATAAACTTACTTGGCATCAAAATACTGGATCATTTTAGCAAGGGCTGCAGTGTTCACATCCCACTAAATACCTTGAACACACAAATAAAGCAGGGTGAGGACGATGAGCATGCTCGATGGAAACATGAATGCCTTTAGATAAAAGACAAAATAGCTGAGGAAAGGTATGTACAATGGGAGAAACAGTTTCAAAACATTACTGATTTTAGTACTCTTCTCATAAATGACAGCTTAAAGCCATTGGGTTTGACTTTTGCAGGCCTATTAAAAACCGCTGCTTCTGTCGCCTTCTTGAAAAATTGCAAAATTCACATTTAAACTCAAAGAACATCCTTCATTGATTCACAAAAACATATAGATATGTAGTTTTAATGAGCTAATCAATAATAGAAAAAAAAGAATATGTACTAATTAAAAATGAACTAATTAATTTTCATACAACATTACCATTGTGATTGCTATGGAATATTATGATGTTATGGTAAAATCACTGGGGGGAAAAATGGGACCAATGTGAACCAATCAAGATTTTTGCTGAAACTAGTTCCCACCATGCTTTGCTTGGGACTTAACGAGGAGAGCCAAATTGTTGAAATGAAGTGTTATTTTATGTGTTTTTGAGCAATGTGAGAAAAGGGGAAGATATTGATATTGTTTAGTAGTGTTAAATGTTTAATTATGTTGGAATTATAAAACATCGGGTTAGCATTGTGGAGAAGAGTGGAGCATTTGCTTAGGCTGTGGACTGATACAGCATGGTATTTACTACCCAAAGAGCATTTCATGCTTAGCATTTAGCATGTTAATATGTGCTATTGCTAACTAATATTTTGGAAGCTAGTTAGTGCAGTCTTACAATTCAGTCATGTGACACAAAAATACAAGAAAATTAATAAATCCTGCAAGGGAACCATATTATAATCATTTTGAGATTACTTGGGTTACTTAAAAATGACTGAAAATTATGTGAACAAATGATGTGTGTTTAACTTTGTTTAACAACCAATGTACATGATTAAATCAGTGTTCAGTGTTTTTTTATTTTTTATTTGATGGTGATAATAAATGTTTATATTTGATTTATTACTGTTAATATATGCATAAAGTCAAAAGGAATGAAAAAGGAATTTTTGAACAATTTAAAATTGATGTGAACTTAAAATATATTTGGAAACAATATCAAAAAGTAAAAACTTAGAAAGCTAGAAGAACTCTACAGCTGTTTAATAGGTACAAGTTTTTTTCTGTAGAATGCCTTTCTCTTTTTTTTTTCTTCTTGTGTATTTTCTTACTCCTGACATGTATGTTTATGTGTACTCTTGTATGTACAGTAGGTTTTGTTCTTATTAAAAGTCAATTTTAAAAAAGCTTTAAATCCCATTTTACATTTGTGGTTAAATAAGCAATAAATGGCACTTTCTTGAACAGTTTTTTAATGTAATCTATAAAGTAAAGTAAGTAAGTAATGAGAAACAATGCTGTGTTGTGAGGAACGAGGAAGCATCAAATAAGGTATTAAGCAAGGCCATTTCTAGAAAAACTTGTTGGTTGCTTAAGGACTGCCACTGGCCAACGAGGGTGTCACGTTCAGATATTGTTTCAGTTTCATTTTCATGGATTTTTTTTGGCCACGTAGCCTACCCTAGAGTTTCAGGAGTGACAACCACATTGAAATGCGTTAATCCTTTTAAAGTATTGTTCCATATGTGTATGGAACACACGACTCGCTACCAAAACTGCGATGATTGACACTGTGGTAACCATAACAACGTTCTGCCATCTCACGTGTTTAGCATTCACTATTTTGACCAAAATAATATTACAAAACACTTATGTTCAGTAATTTTAACTAAAGCACACTCAACTGAGGTGTTGTGTTTCGCTTATGTTTTAAGCTGCTTCACAGAGCATGCTCTTACAGTGTTGACATGTCCACTTATTATATGTGTATTGGGGTTTGTTGCTTAAGACTTTTTTCAGTCTTAAGCAACAGTCTTATGGAGTTATTAAAGTGGGTTGGTGCGGGTCACGATATTTTGGTCTTATTTTCAGCAGAAAGCACTTGAGTCGAGGTTTGTACCGCTTTCCCTGTATTTTATTGCACCGCACATACAGAAGAGGCTAATGCTGCATTCTAGACGAGGTTGGACGTGGGAATATCCCAAATTAAATGCCCCACTTCAGACCTCAGTGAGTTCCAGGCAATCAGAGGTCACGTTCACGTTGACCACATATCGCCACCACACAACGAGAGCATATCGTGTTTTTGTGTCAACTATGGCAAAAACAGAATAAAAACAACATGAAATCGCTTTGAAAACGGCAGACAAAAAAAGAAAAACGAAGGCATATTACATAACCTTAATGTCTAATGTTAAAGTTTGTTTTTACGTTTATGCTCATTTGAAACAGGACTTGCCGACTTCTTGAAAGTGACATCAAATGCGTCTCGCTGAGGTCGGGGTTGATCGATGTACCCTGAGTTCCCTTTCAGTCAGTACACTACGAGTTACGTCAGTTACTGACGGAATGGGGGTTTCGCCTAGAAGCCAATCGCCTTTGAGCTCTACAAAACGAGCCAATGGCATGAAAATGCCATGGGTCTGCGGAATTTGCATGCCGCAACCCCGCCCCACGGCGTGGGTATAAAGGGCGTTGCGTGGCAATCTCGCATTATGTTTCTGCTTCAGAGCCGAGTTTACTGCCTGAGCGCTTTCCTCTTCAAGACGAGTTTCTCTCCAGAGTGTTGGTGTTACGGCACGTTCCAGCGAGTTCCGCATTTCCTGTCTGATCTGTGCAGTGATCGAGCACAGCGTGCGCGTTCTCCCTGGGTGCTTCGGCATTCTGCAGAGTTTGACGATTCGGCTATGTTGCCTCCTTCGGGAGTCCCAGCATTGCCCGAGTCCGATCCGGAACTCACAGCCATGCTTGCCCGGGCGGCCGAGACGATTGGGCTTGTGTGGAAACCTCCGCCATGTCCCGAGCGTTCCCGGCTAGATGATTGGTATCTGGGGGCGGCCCGTGCCGAAGGCGCCCGTCAGCCCCCAGTGCCTTTCTTCCCGGAAGTGCATGAAGAGGTGTCGAAATCGTGGAAGTCTCCCCTGACTTTCCGCGATCGCTCGGCAACCACTTCCGCCTTCACTGCCCTCGATGGCGGCGCGGTGAAAGGGTACACTGGGGTTCCCCCTGTTGAGCGCTCTGTTGCGATGCAACTGTGTCCTCAGAGTGCTTCGACATGGCGCGGTGACCCAAAGCACCCGTCCAAAGCCTGTAGATTCACGTCCACGTTGACGGCGAAGACCTACAGAGCTGCGGGCCATGCCGCGTCCGCCCTGCATGCCATGGCCACCCTACAGGTCTATCAGGCCAAGGTGCTCATGGACATGCACGAGGGCAATGCTGACCCTGCATTAATGCAGGAGTTGCGGACAGCCACCGACCTCGCTCTACGAGCGACGAAGATGACCGCTCGCTCTCTTGGTCAGGTGATGTCCACTTCGACGGTCCAGGAGCGATATCTATGGCTCAACCTGGCTGATATGAGAGAATCTGAGCGGATTCTCACCTCCGAGCCTCAAGAGGGCGCGGCTGGCAGTGCGCGACGCCCCATGGCCTCGCCGCTCTCGGCCCCCTCTGTCGCCAGCCCCCTGGCAGACGAGACCCCCGTGGAACGCTGGTCCTTCCCTGGTCTCCTCTGTCAGGGCGCGGAATTCGACCCCGCCCACACCCCGGGACGCTCCCATGCCTCCCTTGTCTGGGCCGGTCATTCCGCCTCGCTGCCCCATCGGGGGTACGCCGGTGGTTCGCATGACCCCGCTGGTTCAGTTCTTGGGAGCCTGGCTAGCGCTTCCCAACCTGTCCAGTTGGCTCGCTCGCACCATCCGGTTCGGCTATGCGATTCAGTTCGCTCGGTCTCCTCCCCGCTTTCGGGGAGTCCGCTACACCGTGGTGGGTGGCAATGCCCCTGTCATGCGTGCGGAGGTCGACACCCTACTGGCGAAGGGTGCGATCGAGATCGTCCCTCCAGCCGAGATGAAGTCCGGCTTCTACAGCCCTTACTTCATTGTACCCAAGAAAACCGGTGGGTTACGGCCAATCCTGGACCTGCGCGTCTTGAACCGAACCCTGCACAGGCTTCCATTCAAGATGTTGACAGCCAAACGCATTTTCGAGTGCGTTCGTCCCTCGGATTGGTTTGCAGCGATCGACCTGAAGGACGCGTACTTTCATGTCTCCATTCTTCCTCGACACAGACCGTTTCTACGGTTTGCCTTCGAGGGGCAGGCATATCAGTACACGGTTCTCCCCTTCGGGCTAGCCCTGTCCCCTCGCGTCTTTACGAAGATTGTCGAGGCAGCCCTTGTGCCGCTCAGGCAACACGGGGTTCGCATCCTGAACTATCTCGACGACTGGCTGATTCTAGGCCACTCTCGGGATCAGGTTTGCGAACACAGGGATCTGGTGCTTCAGCACCTCACCCGTCTGGGCCTTCGGGTCAACTGGGAAAAGAGCAAACTCTCCCCAGCGCAGAGGATCTCTTTTCTCGGTATGGAAATCGACTCGGTCGCCATTTTCGCGCAGCTTACGAGCGAGCGCGCGCAGTCTCTGCTGACTTGTCTTCGCCAGTTCGAGGACAAAAGTGCGGTTCCACTGAAACTTTTTCAGAGGCTCCTGGGGCATATGGCGTCAGCAGCCGCGGTGACCCCGCTTGGTCTGCTCCATATGAGACCGCTTCAGCACTGGCTCTGCGATCGAGTCCCGAGATGGGCATGGCAACACGGCACCCTCCAGGTCCCAGTGACCCGAGCCTGCCGTCAGACCTTCACCCCGTGGTCGAACCTCAGCTTTCTACGGGCAGGTGTTCCCCTAGAACGAGTTTCCAGGCATGTTGTTGTCACAACAGATGCCTCTTCCACAGGCTGGGGCGCCATGTGCAAGGGACATGCTGCCGTGGGCTCCTGGATAGGACCCCAGCGCCTATGGCATGTCAATTGCCTCGAGTTGCTGGCCGTACGTCTTGCCCTGCACCGCTTTCGAGCCCTGCTCAAGGACAAACACGTTCTGGTCCGTTCAGACAGCACGGCGACAGTAGCGTACATCAACCGACAAGGTGGTCTACGTTCGCGCTTACGTAGACCGGACGCAGTGTTTCAGGACCTCAGACCAGCTCTTTGTCTGTTACGGAGGGCAGCAGAAAGGGAAGGCTCTCTCCAAGCAGAGGTTGTCCCACTGGATAGTGGACGCCATTGTCCTGGCATATCAAGTCCAGGGCATGCCATGCCCCCTCGGGGTAAGAGCACACTCCACCAGGAGTGTTGCCTCCTCTTGGGCTCTAGCGCATGGCGCCTCGCTAACAGACGTTTGTAGAGCTGCAGGCTGGGCGACACCCAACACATTCGCAAGATTTTATAATCTCCGAGTGGAGCCTGTATCCTCTCGTGTACTCGCCCCTACTGGCCAGTAACCGGACAGGCTCAGGTGTCTCCGCTTGCTGCGCCATTCCACTCCGCGGACTGGATGCGTGCGCTATTCCTCTCAGGTGAGCTTCCCCAGTAAGCCCTGAGCTCCTCCAGCACTGTCGATGTCGTCACCAGAGCGAGTGCCCTTTTCAGGCCACCCCTCGTGTTCGGCTAGGTGCCTCCGTGTGCTTGGTTCCCCCGCTGGGTAACCCCCACATGTGTATTTCCACGGTAAGTCTCTTGTAGCTCGTGTCTTCCCTTGGCAAGACACCTTGCCACGCCTGGGGTTGAAATATTCCACCTTCGGCTGGATACCCCAGAGTGTTCCCTATGCAGCTCCTTCGGGTCATAGGTGTATTCCTCAAGTCCCCCCCTTTGGGTTGGCATTGTGTTGCATTCTCCACGTGGGATATGCTTCCCAGTGTACCTTGGTAGCGTTGAGCCTAGCCCCTCGTTCGTGCCACACTCACGGCAGGGAGCCCGGGTCAGCGCAGGACGCTGGAAGACAGCCGTCATGGCGAGATTGTATTGGGACCCCCATTCCGTCAGTAACTGACGTAACTCGTAGTGTACTGACTGAAAGGGAACGTCTCGGTTACGTATGTAACCCTCGTTCCCTGAAGGAAGGGAACGGAGACGTTACGTCCCCCTGCCATGACCGCTGTACCGCTGGAACTGGCCGGGCGCTCATGCCTCGGCTCTTCAGCAGGTAAACATAATGCGAGATTGCCACGCAACGCCCTTTATACCCACGCCGTGGGGCGGGGTTGCGGCATGCAAATTCCGCAGACCCATGGCATTTTCATGCCATTGGCTCGTTTTGTAGAGCTCAAAGGCGATTGGCTTCTAGGCGAAACCCCCATTCCGTCAGTAACTGACGTAACGTCTCCGTTCCCTTCCTTCAGGGAACGAGGGTTACATACGTAACCGAGACGTTCTCACGTCAAATGTCCGACTTGAGTTAGGGATGGGCGATATCTTATCGTTTGCGATATACCGGTACATATTCTCCCCACGATAAGAATTAGTCTTCCCGCAATAATAACGATAAAGCCTAGTTGATGGCGCGACCCATCCGCAGCGCATGTGCAGAGTGAAACCAACTATGGAGCTACCTCTGGAACTTGTACACACAGATATATGCTGCGTCCCAATTCACCTACTTATACTACGACTTAAAAGTACCCTTTTTGTGAAGAAAAAGTACATCATTTTGAGTGTGTAGCAGAAGAGTATGCAAGCTTTGGGACATACTACTTTGTCATTTGTAACGGACAGCACTGTTGCTTAGTTACATTAGTTTCATTTTTGCTTATATTTTATATGTAAAATGTAACCGGAAGCTGAAAAATGTCAAGTAAATCATTGTCTTTTGCTGAGTGAGATCGGGATTCTTATTTTGAAAGTGAACGGAGGACTCGTACAGACTCGCCAGCGCCCTCACAATTGCTGGGGACACGCATTTGCTCCTGTCTCCTCATTTTTTTCCTGTTTTCACAGGTATGACTTTCATGACATCAAAACAATATGCACACGAGCCATTTAATTACTATGTATATTCTATTTGTGAATATATTGAAAATGCGTAGATCATCCGCCATTTTGTGGATGCTGTGAAATGCTCGCATGTGCTCGTGAAGTTTAATTTGATTCATACAGGCTCCATTTACCAGGTTATTATGTTCATTGTTTGTTTATCCATATTGTACTTGTGTTTGGTTAATTAGAGTTCATGTGTGGCACAAATGGCAATGCACTTCTCCAGTTAAATGTTTTAAACGGACATTTCAGTGCAAACAAATGTAATGCAGAAGGAAAAATTTATGTTAAAGTAACATGATGGCAGATCTGAGTATAAAATCAGTAACTTGAATGTTAAATATGGTTTACATACATTTACTTACATGTTCAGTCATGTGTGATGATTTTATATGCATAAAATACCTCTTGAATTGTAGATTTAAAGAAGCAAAGTGAAAAGCTCAAATGTATGTGGAAAAAAGGGGAAAAATGTGAAATGTGCATTGTTTTGACAGAGGAAACAATTGCTGAATAAACAATTGCTGGGGATTATGTATGACACACACGCATTTGCTCCTGTCTCCTCATCTTTTTCCCCTTCTGTTTTCACAGGGACTTTCTAATCTGCCAACAAGGCCCTCTGCACGGGGTGTGTAACATTTGCAATTTAAATATGATGCATTTAAAAGTTAATGTCGAAACGTATCAGTAAAAAAGTTCACAATGCTGCTGTAGGGGAAATATAATGTGGATAACATTGAATAAATATATTTTTGTCAGGTTAAATACTGATAATCTTTACCTAAACCTCTCTACTTAACCGTCGGACTTGCACACCCATCATGTTTGTAATTTTTTAACACTTTTTATCCACCTTTATAGTTGTAATCGAATCCTCGTCCAACTAGCAATGGTTTGTGGGCAACATCAGCCGTTAGAGTGCGCGTCGATCTGCACTTCGAATTCTGACCGGAAATAGTAGACCATCCGGGTATCTTTGGAATACTCTTTTCAACATAATATGATTTAGGACATACTAATTCTATTTTCGACGGATAGTATGCAAATTGGGACGCACAGATATTTTCATTCCCTGAGCACTTGGACTGAGCGCTTGAGAGATTCGCTCTTTGTCAAGTGATCGGTAAAGCACGCTATTTCAATTAATCTCACTGAATACACAGTGTATTTGACGCACAGTAAACACTAGTGTGAGGTGCCCGACTGAGAGTGTTTCTCACACACTCAAAGAAAACTCTCAAGAGTCTTACATGCCACGCAGAATTGACGTGCTACATGTAAACAATATTCTTTTTTTGTATTTTCCTGTAAAATAACGTTGTTCATTTGGAATTGTTCAGCCCTTATGAACAAGAAGAAACTAATGCGCAAACGGCAATCTAATTGGTTGATGCTCGCCTATTACTGTCCCTGTTTTGATTTCAGCAAATCAGTTAGAGCGAACGCAGACATTGTGGTTAATATTCATAAACCCAGCAGCAGCTTATCAATCCTTAGTGCTGTTTATATTGTTATTAGTTGTAGAATTTGCAGTATTATTAGGGGCCAAGCACCGCAGGTGGGGAGGCACCTATTGAAATCATTAGATTTCTTCTTATTATTCTTCCACCATGAGAGTCTATGGCAGCTGTCGTGGCAAAAATGAACTCAGTTGCATCACTGAATAAGAGACAAACCTTAGCCAATTGTCTTTATAAAGATTTAGAGTAACTATTTTTCTCTCCTGAATCCTTGCCGAGTCCAACGATACCAAACATGCCAGGTTTCGCCTTATGGTTTGTGCAGCGTTGTAATTTAGCGCTTAAAAAACATTACGAATATCTTTGAAACCGTTAGTCCGATCGAAATCCAAGTTGACTGAATGTCACAGCCCAAATGTTGCAAAAAGTCAAAACAAAGTCGCCCATGGGTAATTTTTTATGTTGTTATTGATAAAAATGTCTATCTAAAAAAATCGACACGCATATGTATGGGCTCACTCTGAGGACACATAAAAAAATGGTGGGATTGTGCCTCTTGGTGGTGCTATAATAGAAAAAAAAACATAAAATTCCCATTGACATCAATACAGTATTATGATAAAAAAAAAATGCTAGGCCTTTGTTTTACTAACGCTTTGGCGTATCATTACAAAACTTGGTATGTGTTTTCGGCACCATGCCCTGATGGTACTCAAAAAGTTGAGGCAGCGCCACCTTGTGGTCAAATGTTATAATGAAATTTACAAAAATGCTAATAACTTTTGATTTAATTAGTCTATTGTAACAAAACTGGTCCTAATACATTCCTTGTCATGCCTTCATCATTTCTTAGTATAGTCCTTGTCATGCTGAGAATATAGATACCAATTTTGCCATATTTGGCCAAACTTCCTGTCCACCATCTTGTTTTTTGTTAAAATCCTACTTTTTCTAACTCGTCCTAGACAGTTTGTCCGATTTTCACCAAAATCAAATCGTATCACCTTCAGACCGTGCCGACAAAAAGATATGGATTTTGTGTTGAAACTAAACTGTTTTCGTATACCGCAGCGACGAAGTTGAGGCATTATGCCAAAATGACACTTGAGGCTGTATCTCTACAATGCTTTGACATATTGACACCTCACTCTGTCCACACCACATCAATTTTGTAACTGTGCCACCTATTGGTCAAAAGTGGTAAACCATTAAATCATTATTATTGACTGTATTTATAATGTTACAGCTATTTTGCCTAAAATTATCTTAATAGGTCTTCAGTGGCTCATTATTGCAGTTGGTCTGACACTCCCAGCCATGTTGTCATGTCTTATTGTCTTCTTTCTGCTTGGTCCCGATCATGGCTGCTTGCAGCTATAATCTTATCAGTATTATTGTTAGTTTTTTTTTTACAGAAACACTGAATGACCTTGTCTTAAGCCCCACCACCAGTCCTTAGTTCAGTTAAAATGAGAAATATGCATTCATACGTTTTCATTCGCATATGTTACCAAGTTTTAGTTCAAATTACTTAAATTCTATCATTAAATCCTTATTTGCATTTTTTTTTGTAATCTGAAGACATAGTTGGGATTATTACTTTTGCTGTTTGCACTATTTTGGCCACTGTTTGTACCATGAGAATATGAATAAATACAGAATGTGCGTTAACATTTCAAATTTGTCATTGATTTGAAATATTATTGTTTGTATTGTGTGATTGTTTTTCAGCACAGTTGCACTATTTAAACATTACCTGCACTTTTACATAAGAAAATTATATCTGCAACTTTTCCATTTCTGAAAGGGCTGGTGTTTTACAGTTTTTTGTTTTTTTTAATATTTATTACAAATTATACTTTTAAGTGTATCTTTTATAGCACTTTATCTATTTGCGTCTGTAGTCTTCAATTACAATATATATCTTTAAAGGCCTTTTCTCAAAATTTGGAGAAATTTTTTCTCCTGCACTGAGCCAGCTTCAGTACCAATTACATACACCAAACTTTACAGCTTTATTCCTATATATATATATATATATATATATATATATATATATAATATTTTATGTTTTTTCTGAAAAATTGTAAAAGATTTAGTGATAAAAAGAGATATCCAATCTCCCCTCTGTAAAAACCTGTGACTCTAATGTCAAAAAAGGAACAATAATTTTTAACCTGACTTCATTCAGTATTCAGATTTTTGTTTTAGAAATGTATGCAAATTAGTGCATATTTAATTAGGCAACTAATTTGCATATTTAAACACAACATTTCAGAAAACTTGTAATACAATATTTTTGGGGAATTCTTAATGTAATCAATCAACTGGGGAAGTATGGTGATATCTATTAGTTTTTTTTTTTTTTTTTACTCTATTCACCTGGGGTGTATCAAAATACTGGATCATTCTAGCAAGGACTGAATCTGAAATGCGTAGGCCCACTTGTATAACTACGCGCCTTTGCGTACTTAACCGATCTTGTCATCTAACCGTACACGTGACATGTTGCTTGTCAACTACTGTAAGAAAAGCCAATATGTCCAAAAAGCAACAGACATTAAGCAGCTTTTTTGGCGTTTCGCCACCTGCAAAGAAACGCTAACTGGAGCCCGAGCCGAAGAAAATACTTTTTTCTTACCAGGGACTTCACACGGACTGACACGGTTTCGTGTAGTTGGCCTTTGTAATGTTGGGCCTAATTCAGCACACAGATCCAAGAGCAAGGCTCTAGGGAGCCTAAATCAGCTTATTAGCCAGTCATCATCGTGGGCCAGGAAATCTTCATGGTCTCTAAACACTCTTTCCCTCCTAAGTCTGCCATTGGCATAGTCCTCCAGCAGTGCCAGCGCATCCATCATGCAATACTACATGCAGAAGTGTCACCGTAGTATTTATATGTTTACAGCGATCACATTCAATCCTTTACACTTTGTCATACCAATCAGATAAAGAGTGATAAACCCATACGCCCACCGTGAAATCATTAGAAAATGAAAATTAAGGAAATTCAATTTATGTACTTTTATTTGATCATTTATTGCCATTTATTTATTTAAATTGGTATTGTGAATTGTGAATTATGCATTATGATTAGGACGCTTAATGAGGATTAAAAGTTATGTTTATGGTATATGAGCAAGTTAATTTCCTTCATCTGCCGTCAGTCCCTCAGCTCACCGTCAGTGTCGACAAACTGCTCCGTCTCTAAAATGTTCGTACGCATGGGTCAGAGTTTGCATGCAGGTGCGCAAATTTTCCCATCAGGTTTGTTTTTATAAATCACATCTTATGCGTCGGAAGTGGCGTACGCCGCTTTCAGGGCCTGTTTTGTGCGTACGCAACAGTTATAAATGAGGCCCCTGATAATTAGGAAATTAGGCATAGCCTATATATAGATCTGACTGTAGGTTTATCATTTACAAAGCATGTTAAAAAATAGTGTTTAATCTTAAAAGCTTACATTGACTTCAGTCTAGGGAGTTAGAATGACCTTCACTTTAGAATTAATTATACATTGTGCAATATTCACATTAATTATGAACCTGTATTGGCCTATAGTAGTTCTTAGAAGTCCTCTGGGAGGTATGAAAAAACTAGTAGTTACTGATTAGCTAATAGTGGACTACCACATTCAACTGAGCGCTATTACTTACTAATTTGTTAATCAGAGTATCTTGTTAGTTAATAGTTAATGTTAATATTGTGTTATTTATTTGTTCCTGTGTAGGATAACAGAAGGATAAAAGTTGTCTTGACATTGATTCCTTGGTACACTGATGAATACAGCATACTAATAGGTATGATTTTCCGTTGTTTTTTGTTTTTTTTGTATCGCTGCAAAACATTAAATGGACCAAGACAAAAAAAAGTGTTTTGTGATGATTGACAAAGGAAACACAGTTCACTAATGACATTGTTATTGGTTCTACATAATAAAGTAAAATGTTATTTTTAAAGTAATATAGTAAAATGTATCTTATGCAGTATACTTCTCCTCAAAGAATTGTAAAAAATGTTGTGTTTTACGGTCGACTTTCTGTTCCTTCACACTTTCAGTCCAATAAGGAAGCAGAAGGAGCAGCAGGAGTCCACTCAGAAACACAGTGAACTTCTAAATAGATAAAAACACAGCACACACAGACTAATAACTATATGTAACATTTGACACTTAAATAGCCTATAGAATCACAGACAGTCCTCTGACTTTACCTGATCAATGTCAGTTGACAAAATTAAAATACAGTTTTTCTCAATCGATTTGACACATTTCTCCAAATGAATGTAGTTGCTCTCAAAACAATTAACACAGCAAACTAATAAACTAACTCACTCTTATGTTGGTAAATCAGTTCAGTATTCACTGCATAATAAAGCATTATGCATTATTCTATTAAAGGTGCTCTATGTAACATCTTTTCAGTAAAATATCCAAAAACCACTAGGCCAGTGTTATATATTTTGTTCAATTGAGTACTTACAATATCCCAAATGTTGTAAATGTTGTAATATCCAATTATTTGTAAATCGTGAGAAAATTGCTATTTTATTTATTTTTGCGTTACCCTCGGTTTCCGGTTTTATTTAACAGAATCGCTTTACTCTTACTGCAGTGTGCAACAAGTGTCATAGCAGCCGCCGAGCGAACACACAGTGTAACGTCATAACATCATTTTCAACACACTCAAATGTATCTAATTATGATAAACAGAGCTGCGTTACCTCATACCCATGACCGGAAAAGCGGAAATGGTGCCGGCGACTGTGGCATAATAAAAGTCCCGCTGCTTGCGAGGCGTGTGTTGCGTTAATCTTATTAGCAATCGCTCCAGCGATCTTGCTCAGCTCCCACAACACTCGGTCCTGCTCTGCTTCATACTACAGTAATGTTAATAATCGCATCCATGAACATGATTTCTGCCTGAGTCCTATCCTGATTATTTTCCACCAGCTGTGACGTGAAGACCACATCAAACTATGCCTTTGTTTTGAATAGGCCACCTCTAGTGGATAGAAAAGTTGCATAGTGCACCTTTAATGCATTCATCAAAAATAAATACTAACATCAAAACTATAAGTGTATTCTCTGTTGATTTGATAACAAATTCAGCTGTAGAGACACAAATACACAAACAAAGTTTTTCGTGTTCTTTAATCCTGTTCTTCAAAGTTCTTTAATGACGAGTTCAGTTGTACAAAAATGATTTTTCACCCCAAAAAAATTATATAAAATAAATGTACTACAATCATTGAATCAATGAACTTTATAGATCTTGCCTCTCAATTACATCTGGTCAAAGAATTTCACAGCATCATTTTCATGAGTCATGCATCTGTTACATTACAGAAGGGACAGAAACAAAGGGATGCAGGTAACGGATGTTTATTAAACAACCAGAAGAGTAAATAGCAGTGCAGGTGAGTGAACGTGGAATTGCCAGGTAACTGATATGGATGACTGAGTGATACTGTCCTTGTCCTTTGCAGATATAGCGGGCTGGAGACTGACTGGAGCAGAGAAGACAGGAAAAACCACACGAGACGAAGAACAACGAAGGAGACTAGGAGACACACTGGAGACAGGTAAGTAACTTGAAGCAGTCCTAGTGGTGAGCATAAAGGTAAGTCTTGATGCTAACGAGACCGGACGATGACTGTGTGAGTGAGTGTGTCTTTTATGCTGCTGGTGATTGCTGTGCTGAAGGGGTGCAGGTGTGCGTGATCAGTATTCGGGTGAAGGAGTGCGCTGTGATTGAGTGATGGTGGAGCCTGGCGTGTCTGTAACAGCATCGTAAAGAAAAAAATCTGTGAATGCTGGATCCATCTATCAACTTCTCCACAGGCCTCTTCCATCGCTTAAAGAAGACTTACTTGGTTGTAAGGGTTATATATACTTTCATATACTTTCCATCTCCTAGAGGAGAAGAACTCCTCAATTGTATTCAGGAAAGAAGAATATTGTGGGAGGAACACCATCCTAAAGTCTGGGGGATGCTCAACCACTCTTGCACCAATGCTGAATGGTGAAATTGGAAATTGTCCCAAACAACTACATAATTTTGCTCAATTTGCTCATGATCACCCTGCGGAAAGTGGATTTCATTGAGGGAGTTTTAAAAAATGTAGAAGCCTTTCTGTGTTGTCCAGCCCTAAGACAGCATTGTGTGCCACAACACCAGTGGATTGAAGCACTTGTTGTCCAGGGACATTGACTGTGGCATGATGTTTATATTGAGCTGAACTCTCTGTCCAGCTTCTCTCAAGGAAAGACCATAATTTATGACATGGTCAATTAGGCTGGCTCTAATTTCATTTGAAACCCGTCTGTACTTCTGTATCATTCTACCTCTCCTCCCTCCTCTTAACTTCTCCTCTGTCCGTGTCTTCTTATATGTTCGTCTCTTGCTCTTTCCACTAATACCATTGCCTTCCACTCTACCATCTCTTCTCCCTCTTCTCCTGTTCCTACATCATCAGCTCTTCTTGCTCCATCTCTTCTACCATCTATTCCTTTCCCCTCATCTCTTTCTACCTCTTCTTGTTCCTCTCTAAAGCTTGGTACATACTCTGCAAGAACAAAGAAATGTGTTCATTTTCTTGAGGTGGCAAGAACAAGAACAAAGTTCGTTCTGGCCAGTACATTCCATACTTCACGAGAAAAGCAGGTGCCGAACATCTCCGTTTCTTCGCATTAACCCCGCCCACTTTACATTTCTGACTAATCACACAATAGTTCTCGGACACCCATAAGAAAAAAGTTCTGCTCAGATGATGTGTCGAGAACAAGCTGCGAGAACTCCCAAACCAGGGCTGCGAGAACAAAATTAGGTCATTTTGTTCTTGCAGCCCTGGGAGCAAGAACTTTTTTCTCTGTCCTTGCGGAGTATGTAACAGACTTCAATATTACCCTTCCTCTGTTCTCTCCAAAACCTCTCACTCTTACACCTCTTCCTTTTCCCACTCTTTTTTATTGTTGTTTTTCTTTTCCCCTGTTATAGTTTTTGTAATTGAGATAGCTGTGTAAATGTCACATACTGCTCCGAGACACGAAGGTAGAGGATCCAAACGCAGCTTTAATGAAGGGTAATCCACAATCGTAGTCAAAAGTACAGGCAAGGTCAAAACACAGGTAGGCAGTCCAAACAGGCAAACAAGGCAGGAGACAGAGGCAAAAGGGTAATCCGGGACACAGGCAAGAAATCCAACAAATCAAGGGACATGAAATCAGGGAAAACGCTCAGAATTGCAGTGTAACACTAAAGAAGACTTAGCAAAGAATGACAGGGTGAAGAGGCTAGATATAGGCAGAGGTAATGAGGTAAATGTGACACAGGTGAAAACAGTGAGTGCTGATGAGTCCGGGCAAAAGATTATCGGTGATGTATTCTATGATGGAATGACAGTCTGGGTTGGAGTGCCCTCTGGTGGTGATCAGGGGCACTCACACTGGTGAATCGTTACATAGCCCCCCCTCAAAGGAGCGGCTTCCAGGCTTCCAGCCATCTCTGGATGCTGGTCAGTGGCTGGAGCCATCTCTGGGCTCAGGACAGAGACAGGGGACATCACTGGGCTCTGGACGTGAACAGGAGATGTCACTGGGCTCTGGACGGAGACTAGGATGGGACTAGACTCTGGACTGACGGGTACTGTGGGAGTGCAGTGTTCCTCTTCCACAACACCCACAGTAAATGCGGAACCGCTCAGTTGTAGAGCAATCTCTATATAATATTCTAGAGTCCAGTTGGGATGGTGCAATGGCATACATGAACTGAGCGGCTCAGCAAGGCCTCCTCGAAAAAATATCATAAGGCATAACGTGTCCATTGAAGTTAGGTGTGCCAGTTCAATAAACTCCATGACATAGTTCTCAATCGTGCGGTCTCCCTGACGGAGATGCATGATTTGTGCTGCTGGACTTGTGGACGGACGTTCTCTCGGTTGCTGGATCTGTGCAGGGCTTAAGTCTTCTGTCACATACTGCTCCGAGAGACACAGGTGAAAACAGAGAGTGCTGATGAGTCCGGGCAAAGGATTATGGGTGATGTAGTCTATGATGGAATGACAGTCCGGGTTGGAGTGCCCTCTGGTGGTGATCAGGGGCACTCACACTGGTGAATCGTTACATAGCCCCCCCTCAAAGGAGCGGCTTCCAGACGGAAGGTCTAGGAGGGAGGTGGAGCGGAGGCGGACCCAGGGGCGGGATGGAGTGCCAGGCCCATGGAGCAGAAGAGGGCCTGGAGACTCAGGCAGAGCAGGCAGCCAGGGCGGAACAGGCCGGGCAGATGACCAGGGTGGCGCAGGCCGGACAGATGACCAGGGCGGCTCAGACAGTTCAGGAGGCCAGGGCGGCCCAGACAGTTCAGGAGGCCAGGGCAGCCCACACAGTTCAGGAGGCCAGGGCGGCCCACACAGTTCAGGAGGCCAGGGCGGCCCACACATTTCAGGGAGCGGAGTCCTCTCTGGACTTGTGACAGGAAGCGGAGTCCTCTCTGGACTCGTGACAGGAAGCGGAGTCCTCTCTGGACTCGAGACAGGACAGGGGAGTCCTCTCGGGACAAGTGACAGTAGGCGGAGTCCTCTCGGGACTCATCACAGGAGGCAGAGCCCTCTCTGGACTCGTGGCAGGTGGCGGAGCCCTCTCTGGACTCGTCACAGGAGCCGTCTTTGGACGCTGGTCAGTGGCTGGAGCCGTCTCTGGACGCTGGTCAGTGGCCGGAGCCGTCTCTGGACGCTGGTCAGTGGCTGGAGCCGTCTCTGGACACTGGTCAGTGGCTGGAGCCGTCTCTGGATGCTGGTCAGTGGCTGGAGCCGTCTCTGGATGCTGGTCAGTGGCTGGAGCCGTCTCTGGACACTGGTCAGTGGCTGGAGCCGTCTCTGGATGCTGGTCAGTGGCTGGAGCCGTCTCTGGATGCTGGTCAGTGGCTGGAGCCGTCTCTGGACACTGGTCAGTGGCTGGAGCCGTCTCTCGACGCTGGTCAGTGGCTGGAGCCATCTCTGGATGCTGGTCAGTGGCTGGAGCCATCTCTGGGCTCAGGACAGAGACAGGGGACATCACTGGGCTCTGGACGTGAACAGGAGATGTCACTGGGCTCTGGACGGAGACTAGGACGGGACTAGACTCTGGACTGACGGGTACTGTGGGAGTGCAGTGTTCCTCTTCCACAACACCCACAGTAAATGCGGAACCGCTCAGTTGTAGAGCAATGTCTATTTAATATTCTAGAGTCCAGTTGGGATGGTGCAATGGCATACATGAACTGAGCGGCTCAGCAAGGCCTCCTCGAAAAAATATCATAAGGCATAACGTGTCCATTGAAGTTAGGTGTGCCAGTTCAATAAACTCCATGACATAGTTCTCAATCGTGCGGCCTCCCTGACAGAGACGCATGATTTGTGCTGCTGGACTTGTGGACGGACGTTCACTCGGCTGCTGGATCTGTGCAGGGCTTATGTCTTCTGTCACATACTGCTCCGAGAGACACAGGTGAAAACAGAGAGTGTTGATTAGTCCGGGCAAAGGATTATGGGTGATGTAGTCTATGATGGAATGACAGTCTGGGTTGGAGTGCCCTCTGGTGGTGATCAGGGGCACTCACACTGGTGAATCGTTACAGTAAACAATTGGCCTGTGTTGTGTATTACTAACTCAGCAGATATTTATTTTAAGTGCAATTGAGAATTTAACAAATAACAGAGTTTTGTTTGCTGTGTTTGGAAAAAATGGTGCACAAATGATTATGATTTTTGTAAAAACAAATAAAAAGAGCTGAAATAGTTTTTTTTTTTTCCTGATATATTACAATTGTGGTTGACTGTGTAAACTGTTGTGAACACATTTGAGAATTTTGTGCACAGTGTTTTGAGAAGTTTGCATGTGATTTGTTATTTGCATGAAAAGAAATGAAGGAAAATGTACAACATGTTTAGTACAATTACAAAGTGTTCAGATCAGTGTTAACTGTTTTAAGAGCAGTGATCTGAGTTTGGAGAAATGTGTCAAATCGATTGAGAAAAACTAAATAAAAAATGTACTATGAAAATAAAAGACTACCTCACCTAATACAAATTAAATGATAAACAGGGTGAGAAAACTAAAACTACCAAAACACTTACAGTAATAAATTTCTCAAATCAACTCAAGGTTTCTTTACAAAACAAGGATGACACTTTCTACTGTATAGAATTCACTGTAGTATATGTTTCATAGTCCATGTTTACATTACAGTACAAAATTATTCCCAAGTTTCCCCTTTAGTATTGAGGGTAATGGAATTGAAAGACTAACACTGTAGGTGTTAAGCTACATCTAATTGTTTTGATAGTATTTTTTTTTTTTTTTTAGATCTGGAATATATTTCAAAATGGTATTACTTTAGAAATGTAGCAAACTGCTGTCCTATTCAGTTTTGTATTATACTAGGTTTTGAACTTAAGGGCACAATATGTGACATTTTTTAATTAAACAGAACAGAAGAGAAAGTTTATTTTGATTTAATTTCAGAATGATTCATGATCAAATGTAAACACAGCCTTCATCATTTACAAGACCAATGGAAACCACATAATTACTCACTCTTTCACTGAGGTCTCGGTTTAAGCTTCTCTTTGTGTGTAAACATTTAAAAAGAGGCAAATAAGGATGCAGGTATCAGAGGTTCTAGTATCTAGATTTTTTTTCTTGTATCTAAAGGGCTTACAGTGCATCCGCAAAGATTTCACAGTGAAAGAAGTTTGTTGGAAATCTTTGTGAATTTATTAAAAATAAAAAAGGAAAAGGCACACACCTGCCTATATAAGGTCCCATAGTTAACAGTGCATGTCAGAGCACAAACCAAGTCATGAAGTCCAAGGAATTGTCTGTAGACCTCCGAGACAGGATTGTATCGAGGCACAGATCTGGGGAAGGGTACAGAAAAATGTCTGCAGAATTGAAGGTCCCAATGAGCACAGTGGCCTCCATCATCCATAAATGGAAGAAGTTTGGAACCACCAGGACTCTTCCTAGAGCTGGCCGCCTGGCCAAATCGAGTGATTGGGGGAGAACAACCATCTCTGCAGCACTCCACCAATCAGGCCTGTATAGTAGAGTGACCAGATGGAAGCCACTCCTCAGTGAAAGGCATGACAGCCCGTCTGGTGTTTGCCAAAAGGTACCTGAAGGATTCTCAGACCATGATAAAAAAAAATATCTGGTCTGATGACAGATAGAACTCTTTGGTCTGAATGGCAAGCGTCATGTCTGGAAGAAACCAGGCACCGCTCATCACCTGGCCAATACCATCCCTACAGTGAAGCATTGTGGTGGCAGCATCATGCTGTGGGGATGTTTTTCAGTGGCAGGAACTGGGAGACTAGTCTGGATCGAGGGAAAGATGAATGCAGAAATGTACAGAGACATCCTTGATGAAAACCTGCTCCAGAGTGCTCTGGACGAAGGTTTATCTTAGGAGGAGTGGCTATGGGACAACTCTTTGAATGTCCTTGAGTGGCCCAGCCCGAGCCCGAGCCCAGACTTGAACCCAATTGAACATCTCTGGAGAGATCCGAAAATGGCTGTGCATCAATGTTCCCCATCCAACCTGATGGAGCTTGAGAGGTCCTGCAAAGAAGAATGGGAGAAACTGCCCAAAAGTAGGTGTGCCAAGCTTGTAGCATCACATTCAAAAAGACTTGAGGCTGTAATTGGTGCCAAAGGTGCTTCAACAAAGTATTGAGCAAAGGCTGTGAATACTTATGTACATGTGATGTTTTTTCGTTTTTAATAAATTTGCAAAGATTTCAAACAAACTTATTTCACGTTGTCACTATGGGGTATTGTTTGTAGAATTTTGAGGAAAATAATACATTTAATCCATTTTGGAATAAGGCTGTAACATAAAATGTGGAAAAAGTGAAGCGCTGTGAATACTTCCAGGATGCACTGTACATTTAATTAGCTGTGTTGGTCATGTAAACAGGCTATCCAGATAGAATCAACACTTAATGAATTTAAAGATGTTATTTTTAGTAGCTTGTAGTGCGTGCCTAATTTCAGTATATCCGCTTTGACACTTGGATCATTGAGTTTGTTTACCGTTGTATCACCGCACCGATCATCATCCTATGAGGTGAGCCCTCATCTGCTGCCAGCCAAATATCAACAGATGCCAAAATGACGATTACTTCTAACTGAACCAGAAGTGGGAGTGTTTCCTTCACCTTCACAAGGCTGACATTCATTCTCACTCACACAGCAGAAGAGGAGAGCATGAGCCACAATCGTAATTTCCTCAAAGTTCTTTTGAGGATCTTCCATGCTTTAGTTAGAGCAAAAGATTTTTTAAAGTCTTTCATTGAACTGTTTTTTTTGTTTAAATGTAACTTATTTTCAATAATCTTTCTCCTTTTGCTCCATTTGCTTTCTCCTCAGTCAGAAAGTTACGAAAAAATACAACTTTTCATTCTTTCCATCCATTTCTGCTAATATTACCTTTAAAAGGTAAAGGGTCATTCAGTGTTTGAAGTTACGTCAGGCATGCATACTTCTGGTCAAAGTTGTTTACAATACGGCCAAGAGTATAAATGTCCACAGTCTGCACTTCAAGTCAAAAGAAAAGCAGAAGTCCACTAAGTCGAGCCCTTGAGTTCTAGATAGATAACACAACACAAAGACACAGACAAGAAATTCTCCCAATAACATTCTCAAGAATAGGTGAGAATGTGACAAATGCACATTCAAACTAACTAATGTTGTTACTTACCAAGATGAATACTGTGGATTGTGAGAAGATGTAGAGACAATCTGCTGAAGTTCAAACTGAGCATCAGAATGGGGAAGAAAGTTATTAAATGACTAGTTGTTGGCGCCAGACTGGCTGGTCTGAGTATTTCAGAAACTGCTGATCTACTGGGATTTTCTGGTATCTACTGAGGCTACAATTCACACGGGCTCACCAAAACTGGATGATAGAAAAATGGAAAAACATTGCCTGGTCTGATGAGTCTGGATTTCTGCTGCGACATTCAGAGTGTAGGGTCAGAATTTTACGTTAACAACATGAAAGCATGGATCCATCCTGCCTTGTATCAGTGGTTCTGGCTGCTGGTGGTGTAATGGTGTGTGGGATATTTTCGGACTTTGGGACCCCTTAGTATGAGCATCATATAAATTCCACAGCCTGCTTGAGTATTGTTTCTGAGCATGTCTATCCCTTTATGACCACAGTGTACCATCTTCTGATGGCTACTTACAGCAGAATAGCGCACCATGTAACAAAGCTCAAATCATCTCAAACTGGTTTCTTGAACATGTAAGTTTACTAAATTCAAACGGCCTCCAAAGTCACTAGATATCAATCCAATAGAGCAGCTTTGGGATGTGGTGGAACGGGAGATTTGCATCAGGGATATGCAGCCGACAAATCTGCATGATGCTATCATGGCAGTGTGGACCAAAATCTATGAGGAACATTTCTAGCACCTTGTTGAATCTATGATGCGTATAATTAAGGCAGTTCTGAAGGCAAAATGGGGTCCAACCCAGTACTAGCAAGGTGTACCTAATAAAGTGGCTGGTAAGTGTATATTTTCCTCTCTGAGAAGAGCAGTCTGTTAGATCAAAGTTTGCTCATGGAAAGATGCGGCAACTGTGTTTGACATTCAGCTTAGTCCATGTGAAGGATCTGCAGGGTTTTTTTTTTACCAGTTAATACAGTAATGTGTAACCCTTACTGTCTAAAACTAACACATCACTGAAAGCTGTTGAGATCATCATCAATGTGTATATATGCTTTTTCTCATAGTTATATGGAATAGCCTGTATGTATTTTCTGTAACCTACTGCCTCATTTTTCCCAGTAATACCTAGAAAGCGATTTGTCTTTTATTTTTTAAAAATAAACTCCTCTCCAAGGCATGACGCCAGCACCCACTGTGTCTCTTTGCGTTCACCCCGACAGCTGCACAAAGCTTGTTTTCTTTCTTGTCAGTAATGTTAACAATGCGCCAGGGTTCTCAAATAAATACAAACACCACCACCTTTTACATTATGCCTGTAAGTAAGGCCTTCTTATATCCTCCCTTTTTACCACTGAAGCAGCTTTGAAACAATCTGCATTGTAAAAAAGCGCTATACAAATAAAGGTAACTTGACTTTACTTTTATGACCCACATGGGTGTGTTTATATGCATTACTGCACTCTCATCTTGAAATAAATCCCAAACACAAAATTTGCCAAGCAGAATTATTTAATTTGTTGAAGCAGGAAGCAAGATTATTTTTCAAATGCATTTTACTACTTCATCTAAGCATACTGATTTTCAAAACAAAGGATAGAAGATCTTAATACAGAATCACATGAGAAAGAAGTGAATGTTATTGCATAACTGTTAGATCTGTTTTTGAGGCAGACAGCGCTCATCTATGGGAGTGTTTCCTTCCCCTTTACAAGCATAACACTCATTCTCACTCACACAGCGGAAGAGAGGAACATGAGCCACAATCTGCTTAAACTTGGTCTGAAGATCTTTTTCAGTGTCAAACTTCCAGAAATCCTTGAAGACAAAAGCTTTAATTCCATCATGTTCTTTCCAGTTCTTCAGAGCTTCTATAATGCTGTGACTGCCTGTCGCATCTAGACACGTGTCAACACAGGGAGAGTCAAAGGTATAGAAAACAGAGCAGCCATCTTTTCTTTTATTCAGAAGTTTGCTCATGGGCGAGTTGTCAGCAGGATTCAGCAGGAGAGACTCTGAATGCATATAGTATTGCTTCTTTTTGTTAATTACAACCTTTCTAGTTCCTGCAGCAATGAGCTCTGAACCTTGATAAAGTGCGTTTGAGTCATCTTTAATAGCATTTCTCACTATCTCAGCATTCTCCTGAGTCAGGAATTTGTTCTGATTAAAGTTCTGCTGACACTGATCCTTCGGCACATTGATGGCTGTTGCGTACTGACGGGGATGTAGATCTTTATCGACTCTCTTATAGCTGGAAAACAGTAAACAAAATCAATAATTGACTAATGTTTTGAATCCATGACCATTTGACCGACTGCTTCTCATTTACTTCCTCATTGTTTAACTTTAAAGTTTTAATTTTTCATAGACACTGGAGACAGACTTACTTCTGCTCGAAGAAGTAAATAATACGGGCGAGAGTTTTGATGTCCACAGTGTCATCTTCAACACTTTCTGTCCAGTCGGGAAGCAGAAAGAGCAGCAGGAGTCCACTCAGAAACACAGTGAACTTCTGAAATCACAAAACACAACACACACAGAGAAAAACAAAACAAATTGATTAATATCATGTGCATATTCATTATGATAGAAAAACAAACCAACACTACTTATATTAATAATAATTGCTAGTAAATCTTGAATGTGACTGACCATGTTTGTTGTTTCAAATCTTCAAGCCCACAAATGCTGTAAGTTTTCAAAGAAGAAAGAGTGATAAGAGTGAAAGAGGAAGGGGATGGTATTTATTCTGAGTATGGACCTGCCCTCTTCTTGAAAAAAAGAAAAGAACACAAAATTACTAAGAAAATTGCCTTGATCACTGACTTTAACCATCTTGAATAATGCCAATGGCTTTTTTGTGTGTACAGTGTAAAAGTAACCCAATTCCGAGTCATTTGGTGCAGCTGTGCTTCAGGCAACCCGAGTTCGAGTCCCAGTTCGACATCAAAGTTTGTTCACAAACTTTAGCCTCTAGTTAATATTTGCTTTACTATTAAAAAATTTACCTTTTTTTCGCTTAAATTGACTTTTTAGTTTAAAGTGTGAGGTGACCCGGGTAAAAAAAAAAAAGACATCAACTATAGCCTTAGCCTGACAAACCAGACCCATGTCAAGATGTTGGGTCTGGGAACACACCATTGGCAGGGATCAGTCCGAGGGGTGGGATAAACGGTTGTCTTTCAAATTCCCTCTGCATGCAATAGGATAGTGCTACAACCAACCAGAGCACTATCAGTGGTGACTGGTGAGTCCCATTCATTTTCCCACCAGCGGAGCTAGTTGATAGATTAAACTTTTGACATATCCGGTCAGCAAAACTCTGAACACATCTTCAGGGAATTCACACGGAACCGTCGCAACTCTGCCGTCATAATGTTAAGCCCGCCCACCGACTCTATACACGATGTGATTGGCCTGACTAGAGTTTGGTTTTTCAAGCTCACAAGCCAACAGAGAGTTGCTAGACGCCTTGTCTGCAAATTACATTTGCTGCCGCTAGGGTGTGTCTAGATTTCTAGGCTACTATAGCCTAAGAGAAACAGTAGAAACAGGAATAAAAATATAAATTGCTGCTGCAGGTGTCAGAGATCTCAAGAGGAGGTTGGATGAAATGAATATCTACCTAAACCAAACCTTCATGTCCATCCTCATTATTGAGTCAACGACGCTGTACTTCAGGTAAAGACAGTTTTTTAAAACACTACACAGAAGTACCATGACATCGACCACAGCTTGACATAAAATTTGCCAAGGTAGGCCTACTATGGTTTCTTTGAGATAGCCTAGCTTGGCGTGCCAGATACCATACCGTACATAGCCTACAACATAGATGTATATTTATGTAGGCTAATCTGATATCATAATATATAAATAACATTAAAACTTAAAAAAAAAAAAAACAGTAAAACTTGAAAAGATGAAGTAGCATTATTTTAGAGTTGATTAGAATATATTTTTTAAATTAATAAGACCGTTTGGTGGTAAAGTAGCAGGTGTAATTACACACCAGTAGGGGGCAGCATTGCATTGGAATTAAATCAGCAGACAGGCCTATCTGAATGTATGCAACTGTCCTACGAGTGTGCATGAATATGAAATAGATAATGAGAACGGAAAACTAGACCAGTGTATGTGTACAGTTTAAGGTAGTCTTTAACTTTACTAAATAGTGCAGAGCCAATTGAGCTTTGCTTTGAATCTATTTTTGTTGTTGGAGAACAAATGAACTAGCTACCTGGTCATATTTTGTTTGAAACATAAGCTACATGATATTAGCTTCTTGTTTACTGTTGAAAACAGTATCTCACTCACATTCACAGCTGTGTTTCAACAGCACTATTGCCTGTGATAAAAACTACATTCATGTGTCATATGATTTTGAAAAGTTACATCAATCGGATGCACAACAAATTGTAGAGCATATCAAATGACTTTAATGCTCATTATTATATATATATAAAAAAAAAGTTTTCCCGCTAATTATAGAAGAATCAACAATAATTGGGTTTCCCTGCTATGAGAGCGTAATGAAGTCAAGACATGTTTGAGGATCAGATGAAAAACAGATCAGACTGTATTTTATTTTCATCTGCCGGAGCTTGTCCTCCCTCCCTCTCTCTCTCTCTCTCTCTCTCTCTCTCTCTCTGTGATGAACATGTGCCAGACCTGTGAACTTTACACTTTGACCCCTCAGATGATGGAGCAGGGTGAAGGAGAGGACTCTGTTTGAAGGTTGGCATTTACAGGGGAAGACTGCGGGTCAAAAGAAGCTTCTGAGAGAGCCAATGAAAGAAAGAAGATGCATGAGTTTATAAATTAAATAACATCTGTCTCCCTGTCCTTTATTCTTGAGGTGTTTTGAGGAGGTTTTCACTGTTCACAGGTGAAGCGTTTGATCAGCTGAGGAAGAACAGAGACATGAATCATCCTGGAAAGTGTGAAACATCAGCTATGAATGAAGACAGATGTGTGAGAGATGTATAGCCTTTGTTGTTTTTTATGTATTATAATGGCATTTTGAATGAATTATAATGTCTACAGACTAATTGAATCCTTAAAAATGCCATGTTAGCTTTATGAATCTATTTTGCAATTGACAATATCCATAAATGCACCAAAAGGAGGTTATGTCCCTAGTTTTGTCTCCAAAGTAGCTAAGTACATACACACACACAAAAAGTGTTTATTGTCATACAATAAATGATTTAATTAGGACAATTATCTGGAGGATACAGATACGCAATCACACACACATACAAAATAAATTAATACAAAAAAAACATTCAGAGTTTTTGTGGCTGTACTGTCAGTATTTTTGAGCACTTTTAGTTTTTGACCATCTCTGGTAAGAATAAAAACAACAAGGGAGGTTTTAGTTATTGTGGGGGTGGACACATTTATATTGCAATCTTAAGCATATCAGATAATATCAAATCAGTAGAAATATATTTACTAAAAAAAGTCATTTTCACAGTGCATCTTTTCAACACCACGAATAACAGCACTGCTAAAGGAATTATTTTTTGAAATGTATAATAAAACAGACGGTATGATTTCAAACTCACTTTAAAGGTACACTATGCAAATTTTTTTCAATCCTTCTTCCAAAACATGTTTTTGTCTTACACTGATTGACTATGGTAGGCCTGTGAGTGTAAGTGTTTGATTTTAGATGGAATGGCTTTTGTGGGAAATTGCGTACATACGTCACTCATCCATGCGTGTCTCATATCCGTACAGTAAATAGAGAAAAGTTGCTCCGGCTACTTTGACACGTGTATGGGGTGAGAATGGCATAGGTTAGTTGTCACAACAAGCGAGAAAGCTTGACATGGAGCAGCTGAATCTCAAACCTCAGAGGAATCGTTTTAAACAAATGGCGAACAGAGGAGAGTCTGCTGGCAAAAAGAGAACGCAACAGAGCTCGTAATAAAACAAGAATCAACATTGGCTTGGCTTTAAGAGATGGCAAGAATGAAGGGATTTAAAATGTTGTAAAAGCGACGTGAAGCTGGCGTTTTTATTACTCAACAGGCGAGTAAGGTATTTTATTGAACAGATAAATTGCCATGTGTAGCTCTTCCTCTAACAGAGTCAAGGAAGTACCGTGTCTATTAATGTGTACAGCTACAGTAACGTCTTCAGCTAGTCAGCGTGAGGTTGTTTCCATCAAAACTAATTATATCTTCAGCCTAGTAGTGAATGTTTTATACGGAGCCCCGCACGTGACATGCAGGAAAAAAATAGTAGGCTAAATCGTGCGTGCGATTTATAAATCGAGGGAACGAATTAGTAAATTGTGTGCAGGTTTTAGCAAGTTTTATGAGCAGAAGGAGAACCATATTCATGTTTTGTTTTTTAAAGGCACACTATGTAGTTGTTCACTGCTAGAGGTAGCCTATTCAAAACAAAGGCGTAGCTTGATGACGCAGAGATTGAGCACGGAATCTTGGGAGTTGTCGTCTTCACCTCTACAGCTGGTGAAAAAGAATCAGATGTGACTTGGGCAGAAATCATGTTCATGGATGAGATTATTAACGTTACTGTAGTATGAAGCAGAGCAGGGCCGAGTGCTGTGGGAGCTGAACGAGGCCGCTGAAGAGATTGCTAATGAAAGATGAGCGCGACACACGGCTCGACAGCAGCTGAGTTTTTATTATGCCACAGTCGCCGCTTCCACTTCTTTCGGTCATGTGTATGTGGGGTAACGCAGCGCTGTTTTATCATATTAGATACATTATATGAGTGTGTTCTCTGTGCGTTCGCTCCGCGGCTGGTATGAGACACTTGTTGCACACTGCAGTAAGCCAGATAAACGGAGAAAATGCTGTATTACTGTACAATAATTTGTTTTCTGTAAATGTATCCAAACAGTTGTTCCCTTGTCTAATAAAACACATAATATATTAAAGCGTCTTTGGTGTTTCCATGGTTTCTACAAAATAAAACCAGAAATCGAGGGTAACGCGGGTATGATGTCATTGATATGCGACGCACGGACACGGTCCGTATCCTGGTTAAAATTGCTTATTTCTCTGGACTTAAACATTCTTGGAAACATCTGGGATAATTTAAGTACACAAGTCAACAAAATATATAACACTGTTCTAGTGGTTTTTGGATATTTTAATCCAAAAATCTTACATATTATACCTTTAACCGCTAGAGGGCGAAAAGTTACATAGTATACCTTTAAGCAAGTTCCGAAATGCTGTATAAAAATAAGAAGTCATTAAAATGTCAAGGAATGTGTGAGAAAAAGTTAATTGTCGGCTTTTTAATATTTGTCTTTTATTTACAATGTGGGCAGAGAGCGATGTGTCTGGCATCATAAGAACGGTAGATCTCGTTCCACGCTCTTGCTTTGGACGGTTGCAAAGACTGCGAATGTCTCGTATGAATGTGGCCATGCATTTCTATTCCTCATATTGCACTTAAACTTGTTTTGCAGTAAAATCATACACAAATGTCTCCTTTTTTGTTTTGATTCAACTTGTCTTGTTGTGTTTTCTGGGATTGTGGATAATTCTGCTGGAAGGGCTTTTGAAGAAGAGTTCAAGGGAATGTTTTAGACGGAAAAGGCCCTTTTGATCTGCCGGCTGTGTGTGTGTGGCTGTGCCATCCTGTGGCGTAACAGTTTTATTTTTATTGCCAAGTCAAAGAATTGTAGATCTCTGTCCTTTATTTCTCATCTGTGGAAAAACAGGCTTTGTAAATGCAGGACTTTGGGACTGTTGAGTTTCACAACCCTTTCAGGCAATTTCAGGCCTCAGATAATGAAAGGAATCTGGAAAAAAAAGAAAAAGAGGATTTTAAATGTAAAGAGCATGATGAAAATGTATCAATAATGTTAAATGATTTCCCATATAATATGCATAATATGTAGCTTTGGTCTGATAATGTTTGCATGAGTTATTCCAGCCGCTGGACAAAAAAAAAGAAAGCATGTGCCGTCCATTTGACACAGCAATCAGGCTGGCTAACGTTGACCCTCCCCTTCATTAAAGAGCTGCCGTATTTGTGCGGGGGCCATTTCATCAGAGCGTAACTGTATGAGCTGACTGTGAGCTGGGATAGTGAGATAGACAAGAGCAGCTGCTTCTCATCATGATACTGCCACAGGAGATTAGCATCCAACCATGACATTCACACACGCAAACCCAGTCCAGATATTACACAATCAGACCTCTGCAAATCACATACAACTATGTACAAACATCTGATGTGAGCCCTTTACCCTTTTATTATATGTTCAGGTTCAAAATGTCAGGTCATGAACAAACTGCAAGTATTGGGACTGACAATCACATTTTGGAGTTATCATTCTGTCAGTGTACAGATGACACTATCGGTAACACTTTGAATTTAAGGGTTCAATTCTTGCTAATAATTAGTTGCTTATTAGCATGCATATTACAAGGATATTGGATGTTTATTAGTACTTCTAAAGCACATATTAATGCCTTATTGTGCAGGACCGTATTCTGCATCCCTTAATCCTACCCAATACCTGATATTATACACTACAAAAAATACCTTACTAACTATTTATAAGCAGTAAATTAGGAGTTTATTGAGGCAAAAGTCATAGTCAGGGGCGATTCTAGGATTTTCATTTTAGTGGGGCTCAGCCACCAGTGAGGGTATGAAAAAAATGGTAACACTTTAGTTTAGGGTCCAATTCTCGTCCAATTCTAGGATATCGGCTGTTTATTATTACTTATAAAGCAAATATTAATGCCTTATTGCATGACCATATTGTACATCCCTTAATCATACACAGGAATTTAGGCAGGGTTTTATAATCACTGAGATCCCAAATGGGAGGTAGTTAGGGGGATTGGGGGGCATGGTCACCCTGCAAAAATTTTGATTTCTATGATCTACATATGTGCATTTTAAGAATTTTTTTTGATAACAATAGCTTGAAAACCAGTAGACATCTCTCTTTTTCTCTTTGTTTTTCTCTTTTCTTGTCTCTTCCCCTCCTAACGCTGAGCTTTGACTGATATAGTTTTTCCATTTTCGTCAGTGAAGAAAGTAAACATATGGTTAACTGATATTTATATGTTTTATGAATAATTTTTGCAGACACGTTAATTTACTGAAGGCTACTAGGAAAGCTAGGTAACTAAGTTTATTAAATTAATTCACAATATGCACACATTCATTACTAATCTTATGCCAATACAGGCTGAAAAAAGCTGAGTTTTTTTAATTTACTGAAGGCTACAAATGGAATTATATTAATTTACAGTAAGTACACATTCATTATTATTTTATGCCTAATCTGATGAAAACGGCTTTGTTAATATTTCTTGTTCATTGATTACATTATGAATAACATATAGGCGTATTTTCAATTCAAAATGGCGAAATTAGACAAAAGTTTATTAATTTGCCTGAATATTTGTCATTTGTTTAACTTTTCTGACTTAAAGAAGCAGCTGTCAAATATGAAATGTTTAGTTTAGCTACTTAGGCTACATATCTCTCACTTGACGTTGAGTTGCGCTGCTAAAATTCGCGCTCAGCTTCAGCAGCTTCTGTGTGAACATAAAGCCCGCCTACTCTGATTTGACTGGTTTTCTCAAATATTTTGACATTGACGAGCAGTGTCAGACCAATGAGGCTCAGATGAACACACACACCTCTGACGTGCGCTCTGCTCGGCGTCGCTGCGGATTGAAGAACATGCTGATTAACGCAGACTAAATGACTGGACGAAGCCGAAGCCTACCGCCAGTTTCATATGTTTTAAAGGTTAATCACATATTTTTTAGGGGGGCTGGGCAGAAGTTTAGGGGGACCCTGAAGCCCCCCTAAAAAGGGCCTAGTGACGCCCATGGTCATAGTTAATAGTGAATATGTGTTCCCCATACTAAAGTTACAACACTATCATTACCAAAACTGACATGACTGATATAGCGATTACTGTAGAAATGTTTTTTGGGTCTCGCAGCTGTACACAGAAAATACACATGCTAACTTTGACTAATGAAATATTAGTAAAAACAGTAATATTGTGAAATATTATTACAATTTAAAATAGCTGTTTTCTATTTGAATATATGTTAAGATGTAATTTATTCCTGTGATGCAAAGCTGAATTTTCAGCATCATTACTCCAGTCTTCTGATCCTTCAGAAATCAGTATAATATGATGATTTGCTGCTCAGGAAACATTTCTGATTATTATCAGTGTTGAAAACAGCTCTGTACGATTATTTGATGAATAGAAAGTTCAAAAGAACAGCATTTATTTTAAATAGAATCTTTTCTAACAGTATAAATGTCTTTGCTGACATTAAGAGTAATAAGAATGATAAGAATAATAAGAATGATTTCTGTAGGGAGTAATGATGCTGAAAAAACTTTATCACAGGAATAAATTACATTTTAAAATATATTCAAATAGAAAACCCAGAGATTTACATTTTAATAATATTTCACAAAATTACTGTTTTTTTTGGGTAATTTTAAAAATAAATGCAGCCTTGGTGAGCAGAAGAGACTTTTAAAAACATAAAAAAAATCTTACTGTCCAAAAACTTTTGACCGGTAGTGTGTGTATATATATATATATATTTCTTAGTGATGAAGGTTATTGCTTATTATAAAACATATTCTTTTTTAGGTATTCTCTATAACATAAATATTTTATATAGCTTAAATATTTGTATTTACATATTTATATACGACTTTATTGATGTTATATATATATATATATATATATATATATATGCCGAATAATAATTTATACTAACAAGAATAATTATATATAATTTATATATAAATTACTTATAATTTTTATCACGTGAACAGTGTATAATTGCTGGTACAATATTTTAAATTAAAGTTTTTATTTTTTGCATTTATTTTTTGCCTTTTTTTTGTTTATTGAGAATGCTGGGAAAAGAAGGATTGTAAAATCAGCAGATGATGCAAACTAGAATTGGACGCACACACTCCAGACATTAGAGGATGTGCACAAAGACTCAAACTAGCGGCCTGTAAATCAAATAAGAAGGATAAAGTAGGCTGACAGTAATAATGACCTTACTTTGTCCATACTGGCTGTACTGGTAGGGGGCGCTGTGCTCCATGCTGTAGAATGAGGCCGGGCCGTAAGACTGTGGACTGGGCAGGTTAGAGAGGGCAGGTAGAGCCGAGAGGGGCTCGATGCGCTGAGAGCAGGTGCTGCTGACAGATCCACCCGACTCCAGAGCGCCGCTGAGAGACGACAGAGAAAACTCAGCCTGGCTCTGATGTGCAACTCCAGCTGGGGTTATCAGTCCCATAACCTACAGAGAAAGAGACAGATCTAAGTTCTCACACTGACTACATTTCAATTCACACACTGTCTGTTCTAAATAGTATGTGAGGTTGGGATTAGTGCATTTAAGATCATAGTCTGCAGGCATATTTTTTTTCAATATGATCCCATTGTACTGTATTCGTAGAAAAACTGGAAAGGTGCTGGTAATTTTCAGACATGATATTATCAGACATTTCCTTTAACCCTAAAACACAAAAAATAATTCAAAATACGGGGAAAGCACATTCATCTATATTATTATCTTATATTAACATGGTACAATGGGCCCTATATTTCATTTTTCTTAAAGTGTAAATTCAAAATACATTACATTAAAGATATTAAAAACAACCCATACATATAATTAAATGATGAATATTTATTATTAATTTATTATTATTATTAAATGATGAATATTTATTATTTATTTTTATTATTTTAAATTTATATATTTTAATTGATATATATATATTGCCAAAGGTTTTGGGACGCCTGCCTTTACATACACATGAACTTTAATGACATCCCATCCTTAATGGCTAATTAAATATTATTACTTATTTTAATTTTATATTATCATTATACTATATTTAGAGGATGATTTTGAGATTAAGATATTTATTTAATTTATTGACAGCTCTAATAGTAGCAGTTAAAAGTTTGAAAACATTAAGATTTTTTTATGTTTCTGAAAGACGTCTCTCATGATTACCAAGGCTGCATTTAAATTTAAATATAAAAAAATACAGTAAAAACAGTAATATTGTGAAATATCATTACAATTTAAAATAGCTGTTTTCTATATGAATATATGTTAAGATGTAATTTATTCCTGTGATCAAAGCTGAATTTTCATCATCATTACTCCAGTCTTCAGTGTCACATGATCCTTCAGAAATCAGTATAATATGATGATTTGCTGCTCAGGAAACATTTCTGATTATTATCAGTGTTGAAAACAGTTGTGTACGATTTTTTTCAGGATTATTTGATGAATAGAAAGTTCAAAAGAACAGCATTTATTTTAAATAGAATCTTTTCTAACAGTATAAATGTCTTTGCTGTCACTTTTAATCAATTTAATGCATCCTTTCTGAATAAATGTAATAATTAATAAGTTCTTCCCAAAAAAAATAACTTTTAAACCATAGTACAATGTTGCAAAAGCTTTCTATTTCAGATAAATACTGTTCTTTTGAACTTTCTATTCATCAAAGAATCCTAAAAAAATGTTTTACACAACTGTTTTCATAATAATCAGAATGATTTCAAATGAAGTGCATTTGTGAGGTCAGGCACTGATGTTGGATGAGAAGGCCTGGCTCTCAGTCTCTGCTCTAAATCATCCCAAAGGTGTTCTGTCGGGTTGAGGTCAGGACTCTGTGCAGGCCAGTCAAGTTCCTCCACACCAAACTCGCTCATCCATGTCTTTATGGACCTTGCTTTGTGCACTGGTGCGTAGTCATGTTGGAACAGGAAGGGTTCATCTCTAAACTGTTCCCACAAAGTTGGGAGCATGAAATTGTCCAAAATGTCTTGGTATGAATACAGTACATTTATGCATTTTGGCAGATGCTTTTATCCAAAGCGACTTACAGTGCACTTAATACATGAAGCATTAAGAGTTCCTTTCACTGGAATTTATGGGCCATGGAAACCTCTGATCTGTCTCTTTCTCTGTAGGTTATGAGACTGATAACCCCAGCTGGAGTTGTACATCAGAGCCAGGCTGAGTTTTCTCTGTCGTCTCTCAGCGGCGCTCTGGAGTCGGGTGGATCTGTCAGCAGCACCTGCTCTCAGCGCATCCTTTCACTGGAACTAAGGATTGGTCCCTTAGTTCCACTGAAAGGGACTCTTAATGCTTCAGCATACCAAGACATTTTGGACAATTTCATGGTCCCAATTTTGTGGGAACAGTGCACAAAGCAAGGTCCATAAAGACATGGATGAGCGAGTTTGTGGAGGAACTTGACTGGCCTGCACAGAGTCCTGACCTCAACCCGATAGAACACCTTTGGGATGAATTAGAGCGGAGACTGCGAGTCTGGGCTTCTTGTCTAACATCAGTGCCTGACCTCACAAATGCGCTTCTAGAAGAATGGTCAAAAATTCCCATAAACACACTCCTAAACTTTGTGGAAAGCCTTCCCAGAAGAGTTGAAGCTGTTATAGCCGCAAAGGGTGGGCCAACTCCATATTAAACCCTATGGATTAAGAATGGGATGTCATTAAAGTTCATGTGTATGTAAAGGCAGGCGTCCCAAAACTTTTGCCAGAAACTTTGCGTTTGCTCGCAAAATCTTTTGCGTTCCACCAAGAAACTTTTGCAAGTGAACAAAAAGATTCTCAGGGAACACAAACCATTGACTTATTATTTTTCCTCCCATCTCAAATTTTTTTCCTCCACCACCCTTTAGGGGCTCTGTACATTCCAAACGTTTGGTAAATATATTTGAAGTGTGCATATTTTATTATAAGATGCTATTGCCCACAATCCCTTGGGTTACAAAAAATGGGTTTATAAGCAATAGGGGACTAGAGACGCTGTGTGTCGCGCCTTTAGCCATGATTGTATTGTTTAAATAACACACACATACACACACTTGCATGCAGATATCTGGGCAGATCTGTGACCTGCAATTGATCAGGCAAAAAAATAATTGAATTTGGGGATTGTTTAATCTGATTCTAGGACTAGAATGGAGCCAGAGGACAGTACAGTGTGTGTGTGTGTGTTTGTGTGTGTGTGTGTGTGTGTGTGTACTCATTACTATTTAACCTAGAAAACACTGTGCTGCATTTCAGGAATGTTGCATGTGTGCTCTGGGGAATAAAAGTTCCTGAAGCATAATTCAATCTTCCACCAGAATTATGGCCAAAATAAACACATACTCCAGTTGCTGCGCCAAATAAGCACCTTTACATAGAAACAGAAAGAGAAAAGCATGTCTCCCAGGCTACAGGATCCTATTACATCAGTGGATACAGTCAAAGCAGTGCAACACACACACGGACACACGGTCACGCACATGGTCTCGCTTAAACCCTTTCCCATAGTGGAGCAGGGAGTGACGTTTGGCGAATCCAGGATGGAATTCTGTTTCCGAAGCTCTGGAAGATTTTCTCTGTGAGTTTTGGAAAATTTAGCAGACAACAGACAAAAATCTGCTGCTGAAGTCTATTGCAGATATAGATATTCATACATCAGTGTTTAACTAGGGTTGCAGACGAACAGACAAGTAGTCACACCGGCTTTGACCATTCCAAAATGGCAGATGGCTTATGTATAAACAGCCCATACAAACAGCCGCTAATGATGCATCTATGTATATACACTGATCAGGCATAACTTCCTAATATTGTGTTGGTCCCCCTTTTGCTGCCAAAACAGCCCTGACCCGTCGAGGCATGGACTCCACTAGACCCCTGAAGGTGTGCTGGGGTATCTGGCACCAAGATGATAGCAGCAGATTCTTTAAGTCCTGTGAATTGTAAGGGGGCCTCCATGGATTAGCACATCCCACAGATGCTCAATTAGATTGAGGTCAACACCTCAAACTCGTTGTTGTGCTCCTCAAACCATTCCTGAACCATTTTTGCTTCGTGGCAGGGCACATTATCCTGCTGAGAGAGGCCACAGCCACCAGGGAATACCGTTTCCATGAAAGGGTGTACATGGTCTGCAACAATGCTTAGGTAGGTTGTACGTGTCAAAGTAACATCCACATGGATGACAGGACCCAAGGTTTCCCAGCAGAACATTGCCCAAAGCATCACACTGCCTCTGCCGGCTTGCCTTCTTCCCATAGTGCACCCTGGTGCCATGTGTTCCCTAAGCGACACACACGCAACCGGCCATCCACGTGATGTAAAAGAAAAAGAGATCCATCAGACCAGGCCACCTTCTTCCATTGCTCCGTGGTCCAGTTCTGATGCTCACGTGCCCACTGTTGGCGCTTTCGTTGGTCGACAGGGGTGTTTGATCGGACCATACGGGCCAGCCTTTCGCTCCCCATGTGCATCAATGAGCCTTGGCCGCCCATGATCCTGTCGTCGGTTCACCACTGTTCCTTCCTTGGAGCACTTTTGATAGATACTGACCACTGCAGACCGGGAACACCCCACAAGAGCTGCAGTTTTGGAGATGCTCTAACCCAGTCGTCTAGCCATCACAATTTGGCCCTTGTCAAACTCGCTCAAATCCTCATGCTTGCCCATTTTTCCTGCTTCTAACACATCAACTTTGAGGACAAAGGCTGCGAAAACCGAAAACCTAGGCAGCTGACTCGTTGCCTCGCTGCCTTATCAGACAATGGCTTGTAAGGAAGCGTTTGTGCATGAAGGCACCTCACGAAACTAATTTCGGACAGACTTCTTAGGCAGTGTAACCATTTAATGTTCTACAGCAAAATAGAAAGAGCTTTGGTGAGAACTAAACAAATATTTAATTACTACATTAGTAATTTCTCGCTAGAAATTACATCAGAAGTGGAAAATGTTGGTAAAAAACAAACATTTACACACAAACTGACCAGCAAACGCAACTTTCGGACGCCATCTTTTTTCCCCAGCTCACCTGTCACAGAATGGAAAGCACAGGATTGTGTGATATCAAAGGCAGCGAAGGATACATAAATGCTGCCTTTCGAAAATCGATCAGATGAAGGTATCTCAGGAGACAGGAAGTGAAGCCAACATTAGATTCGGACGTGCCTTGATGCCTTCCTGCCTTGAATTGTGTCCTCCGAAGGCAGCATTTTGCAGGTTTCGGGCGCAGCCAAAATGTTCACTCGCTGCCTAATATATCCCACCCACTAACAGGTGCCGTGATGAAGAGATAATCAGTGTTATTCACTTCACCTGTCAGTGATCATAATGTTATGCCTGATTGTTATTTATCTATGTTTTTTTTTTGTTTTTTTATTAAAAACACAATAAACAGTAATATTATGAAATATTTTTACAATATAAAATAACTGTTTTCTATTGTAATATATAGTAAAACTTTTATTTACTCCTGTGTTTCAGCATCATTACTCCAGTCTTCAGTGTCACATGATCCTTCAGAAATCATTCTAATATGATTTGATGATCAAGAAAAAATAATTTTTTCAATGTTGAAAACAGTTGTGCTGCTTCATATTTTAGGGGAAACCTTGACAGAATTCTTTGATAAATAGAAGTTCAAAAGAAAATCCTTTGTAACGTTATAAATCTCTTTCCTGTCACTTTTGATCAATTTAATGTGTCATCGCTGAATAAAAGTCTTAATTTCTTTACAAAAATATATATATATAAGACAGCACAGATTGAAACATCCATCTCAATATTACGCTAGGATGCTTTAAATCTTAACAACATTTGTCACGTATTACCACAATAGATGATGACAGCGAGAATGTGAGACTGTACTACATTCACACCTGTCAGAGTTGTAATTCATAGCGCTCTGTCAGTGTTCTTGACAAACACCCCCCGGTGAGGCATTGGTGCACTCCTTTTACAAATGAGAAACATGTGTCAGGGTCAGTCGTCCTATTTATCACACAGAGGGGGGGGTAAGTGTTGCTGTGTGTTCTGTGCTTTGCTTTGTACGGTCCAATGAAAAAAGCTTAAGATAACCGAGTGAAATATGGCCCATGGATGACTCGCGATGGTGGAATTTATCTGCGTAATGCATCGTCTTGAAGTGTGTAATAGTTTCTACAGAAGCCAGAAGAGCCCATTAAACTGACACTCAACTGTGGGTCAACAGGTGGGATCGACAACACCGTCCACTGAATCCCTCTCTACTGGATGTTTTTAAGTTTTAAGGGCTTAACCAAAAACATAAATACCATTTATCACTTTTTTATGCTGTGGTTTAATGTTTAAGCTCTATCATGCTGCCAAATACCACAGCAAATGATTTTTCTCTTAGTTTTGTGATGAATTTATCAGTTAAAATGTTTGCTGTTTGAGCTGTAAAGTGTCTAAATTGTTATTTGAGGTGGTACTACTTTTCAATGTTGATAATATGATAATACATTGCTGATGTAATTCCTGTCAGCTTCATGTGAAATGTGCTTTACAGATTTTTAATATTATGGAGGATTGGAAGCATTTTTAATGTTAATAAAACAAATCTTTCGTTAAAAACATAAATAAATAACATTTCTCCATTGGACTTTGATATGTATATATTGTATATATTTGGGCAATAGTATGTAATAAAAACATGCACAGTGATCAGTGGGTTATTGTTTAGTGCATTCCACGTTTTTATTATATATATACACTCACCTAAAGGATTATTAGGAACACCTGTTCAATTTCTCATTAATGCAATTATCTAATCAACCAATCACATGGCAGTTGCTTCAATGCATTTAGGGGTGTGGTCCTGGTCAAGACAATCTCCTGAACTCCAAACTGAATGTCAGAATGGGAAAGAAAGGTGATTTAAGCAATTTTGAGCGTGGCATGGTTGTTGGTGCCAGACGGGCCGGTCTGAGTATTTCACAATCTGCTCAGTTACTGGGATTTTCACGCACAACCATTTCTAGACTTTACAAAGAATGGTGTGAAAAGGGAAAAACATCCAGTATGCGGCAGTCCTGTGGGCGAAAATGCCTTGTTGATGCTAGAGGTCAGAGGAGAATGGGCCGACTGATTCAAGCTGATAGAAGAGCAACTTTGACTGAAATAACCACTCGTTACAACCGAGGTATGCAGCAAAGCATTTGTGAAGCCACAACACGCACAACCTTGAGGCGGATGGGCTACAACAGCAGAAGACCCCACCGGGTACCACTCATCTCCACTACAAATAGGAAAAAGAGGCTACAATTTGCACGAGCTCACCAAAATTGGACAGTTGAAGACTGGAAAAATGTTGCCTGGTCTGATGAGTCTCGATTTCTGTTGAGACATTCAGATGGTAGAGTCAGAATTTGGCGTAAACAGAATGAGAACATGGATCCATCATGCCTTGTTACCACTGTGCAGGCTGGTGGTGGTGGTGTAATGGTGTGGGGGATGTTTTCTTGGCACACTTTAGGCCCCTTAGTGCCAATTGGGCATCGTTTAAATGCCACGGCCTACCTGAGCATTGTTTCTGACCATGTCCATCCCTTTATGACCACCATGTACCCATCCTCTGATGGCTACTTCCAGCAGGATAATGCACCATGTCACAAAGCTCGAATCATTTCAAATTGGTTTCTTGAACATGACAATGAGTTCACTGTACTAAAATGGCCCCCACAGTCACCAGATCTCAACCCAATAGAGCATCTTTAGGATGTGGTGGAACGGGAGCTTCGTGCCCTGGATGTGCATCCCACAAATCTCCATCAACTGCAAGATGCTATCCTATCAATATGGGCCAACATTTCTAAAGAATCCTTTCAGCACCTTGTTGAATCAATGCCACGTAGAATTAAGGCAGTTCTGAAGGCGAAAGGGGGTCAAACACAGTATTAGTATGGTGTTCCTAATAATCCTTTAGGTGAGTGTATATATATAATACTACTATAATATTAATATAATTATAATATTTACATATTTTTTAATAACTTATATAACTTGGTCATTGGTTAAACCAGTCATGCCTCTCCAACAAAGAATGGCAACCTACTTATTACTGACTGGTTTGGTAAAAGGATTTTAAAATTACTAGAAAGTAGCTCTGAGGCTTTATTACCTGAGAAGACAGTCCATTATTGATAGAAGAGTTAGCGTGACTGTTATGAGGTCCAAAGGTATCTGAATAACCTGCGTAACCATGCCGACTAGAGAGACAGTAGGAAGCCCCGCCCTCCTGCCCCGCCCCTCCAGAACTCTGATGCGGCGGGAGCGGCTGAGGTCTGTGTACAGTACTTGAATCTGAGAACAGATACAGTCGGCAATAATGGTTACAGAATACATCAGAATATATTTTATGCAAATTAGAATTTATGTATAAAATATTTACCTTGAGAAAGGCCAGCGGGTGCGTACGGGCTCTCTGACAGCTGATACGGGGAAAGACTGGACATAGCCGGATGTGAAAAACCACCAGGGATCAGGTGATTGAACGACATGAGCTGATTGGCTCCCGCTTGCTTCCTCCAACGAGCTCGTCTATTACTAAACCACACCTGAGAAAAGACAAACATAGAAACAGTTCATACAAAAATTTTAATTCTGTCTATTCTTTTTAAGGTGTATTGGTGTGTTTGTACCTGTACTCGTGCCTCTGTGAGTTTAGCTCTCTGAGCGAGCTCTTCTCTGGTGTAGATATCAGGGTAATGTGTGCGTTCAAAAGCTCTCTCCAGCTCCTCCAGCTGCTCGGCCGTGAATGTTGTTCGACTGCGCCGCTGTTTTCTTTTCAGCGGCAGATCGGGCTCAGATTCCACTTCTGAACCTTCATCAGACGGACTCGCTGAAACACACAAATGCAAAGAATAGATCATTTCTTATTAGATTATTTAGAAATGTAAAGGGGTCATGACATGAGAAATCAAATTTACCTTGATCTTTTAACATATAAAAGATCTTTGTACCATTAAAACATCTTGCAAGTTTCATACATTCTTCTCATTATGAAGCATTTATTTAATCAAGCTCCAAGCTCGTTTTGATATTGTGGGATCTGTGACGTCACACCAGCAAATACATTTGCATATAACTACCTCCAGAGCAAGACATCGGCGTATAGTTTTACATCATCGCACCATAGGCCCCGCACACTGGCATACAGTCACTTAACAGCTGACACTTGCCTAGATGTAAGATGTGAGCTTCACATCAAAAGCAAACACAACCCATTATAATAACTGACGCTGTCTACACTGATACAGTATACAGATGTGTGTTCAGTTTCTGACATACTCCACGCGCTTGATTTCTTTTTCAGTTTTTTTCAGTTTTTATCTGAAAAACTGGTTTGTCTTATATTCAGGGTCTAGACTTTTACATGTCAATAATACACCCGCAACAATAGGTGCCGCCAAATACGCATAAAACGAGCGTGCCAAGAAATACGGAGTGACAGAGTGTAATGTTAGAAGATTGCGAGCGCAAAAAGTCAAAGAAAAGCTTACCGTCTAAGAGACACGTGACTGTCATGTTTGTGTGTCTCGCTGACTGGACCAAACATCCAACGTAAGTGAAGTTGGTACCAAGATTTCACTTCTACTGTTAACAAAATTTTGGTAGGCTACATGGTTTTCACTATGAGATGGATAGCCTAATTGTTATATAATTCACATGGGCTACAGGTTATTTTTATGGTATACCAAAAAGTGTTTATTTTTAAATTTGATCGTTTGTACATTTTACCAGTATTTACCATACTTTCTTAAATTCGGAACAATATGGTATATATATATATATATATATATATATATATAATTATATGGTATATATACTGTATCAGTGTAGACAGCGTCAGTTATTATAATGGATTGTGTTTGCTCTTGATGTGAAGCTCACATCTCACATCTAGGCAAGTGTCAGCTGTTAAGTGACCGAATGCCAGTGTGCGGGGCCTATGGTGTGATGATGTAAAACTATACGCCGATGTCTTGCTCTGGAGGTAGTTATATGCAAATGTATTTGCCGGTGTGACGTCACAGATCCCACAATATCAAAACAAGCCATTTTTTAAGCTTGATTAAATAAATGCTTCATAATGAGAAGAATGTATGAAACTTGCAAGATGTTTTAATGGTATAAAGATCTTATATATATTCTAATATATATATATATCTCGAAACAATTAGTTTAGGTTTAGTCTATTTTGGAAACAGTATAATCGTATAAATCGAATAGTATAAAGTTGTCGAACAACTGTAAAGAATTATATGTTCCATAAGTTATGACATTATGATGTTTTAATATTGCTTTAACTCATCAAAATATGTTAGGCATTTTGTTTAAGTTATACAAGATTCAACTCATTTTTTTGTCAGTTTAATGTAATTTAAGTTGAAATTACTTAGACATCCAAGTTGATTATACTTAAAAATGTAACGCAGCAACTTTTTTACAGTACAAAACACACACAAATACAAACAAGCAAAGGCACTAAAGACGTTCCTCAACTGGCAGCCTTTTCTCATTTTTAATGGTGTAGCGCTTTTATGAGGGAGAATTTTATGAGCTTCTTCACATCTTTTCTTGAAAGACTTCAGAACCAGGCTTATTTTTGTGTTTCACAGTAATTCCTTGTCTGTTTTTTTTCTGTCATTTATTTTCCTTAGTAACTGAAAGACCACAGTGCAACAACTAAAGAATAAAACACAATAAGAGAGAGCTGCAGGAGGGAATATAAAATGCACACATAAAAAGTTTTTTTTTTTAAACAGAATGAAAGAGAAATACAGTGGAGGAGAAAAGCAGTGTGCTGAATGATCATAATATTTATATTTAACCTATGAAAGAAAAAAATTAATAAATCGAAACATGATACATTTCTTTGTTAAAAAGTTAAAGTGGAAATGTTTTCCTTGTTTCAAACAGAAATCACCCATTGTACTTATGAGGACTCATTGAGAACGATGGGAAATTCCTACAATTTCACAGGGATTTGTTTGAGGGAACGCTGAACCGTGTGGAAAACTGTTCATCAGCCTGGAATGACTTCACAACAACACATGCCAAAAGAAGAAGCTGGTAACTATATATTCATGGGGCTGGAATTAAAGGAGGCTCATATTTATTTAATTTATATTCTTCAGACATTGAGCTATTAGTGCATCTCTCTGTCTCTCTCATTCTCTCTTCCCCTCAGTCTTTGTTGGATTGATTTGCACGCTCCATCTGTGGAATCCGTCATGACGGCCAGGGCTCTCAGTGGAGGCCGTCACCTGCCCTGGAGGGGGTGGAAGGGGCATACAGAAGGCCAAAGGTGGGTGTGTGTGGGGCAAAAAGGGAAAAGGCTGGGCCGGAGTAGTTCAACTGCTAAATCTCTTCAAAAACCAGTGCAGAAGCACCTGAATTTTCAAATCTGGATGCGGACATAGATAATTCAAATATGTTTTTTATTTCTGTGCACTCGCATAAATATCTAGTTCAGTCATGAAACTCTAGAGGGCAAAGATAGGTCCTTTACAGGCAATCTGTAATCACGTCATAAGCTGATTGCCCTTGATGAGATTGCTTGCTCATCATTTAAACAGTCTGGATAATTGTTTGCTGTAAGCTAGTCCTGCAGCACGCGATCAGAGTTCCTCTGAACTCCTCTACCTCCCCCAGCTCCACCTGCCTAGATCTGCTACAAGATTTATGTACGTCTATTTATGCAGCAGCAGCATATCTTACATGCTCACAGCAGAGTATCTGTCTATCTATTAGCAGTAGCAAGTCCATTTGCTCTGCAGCAACAGCAATAATCAACAGCAGCAGCATAGCAGATCTAGTTCACCAATACCAAACACATTAACATTTCCATATTAATCAACATGCTAAAACTATTTTGAAAGCTGTCATGATTGATACAGTATAACTTTGAAGGGAATTTTTATTTTGTTTGACATTTTATTTTGTTTCGCTTTCTTTCTTTTTTTTATGTGTGTGAAATACAAAATGGAAATGTCAAAGATTCTGTTTTCCATACAATAAAAGTAGATGGTGATTTAAGCTGTGAAACTGGTAAGTGGAGTTATAGTTGATTCGGTGACTTTATAAATTATATATATATATATATATATATATATATATATATATATATATATATATATATATATATATATATATATATATATATATATATATATATTATTATTATTATTTTTTTTTTTTTTTTTTTTTTTTTTAGATGTTACCACATTTTTGGTCAATAAGCTCCAAAAAAACAAAAAAAAGCAGCATTAGGTGGTGATCAAACTGGCTGCGTTCTTCTGTGCTGTTTTTAATAAAAAAAATTTAAATGTTTGTCTATGTAAATATGCTCTAGACATTATCTTTATCAAAAAGCTTTATCACGTCGCGTAAAGTGATTGCGATGTGGCAAATTGGATAAATGCTATCTCAAATGCGATTTGACGTCGGAAGTGAAGATTATCAGTGCACAACAACTTAAATTTTGATCCATTTCTCACACAAATCTATTATATGACTATAGCAGGGGTGGCCCACATTGGTCCTGGAGAGCCATAGCGTGTGTCTCAATCAGCTCCCTAGTTCAGTAGTCAGGGCACTGATCAGGACATAAGTCAATGACTACTGAACTAGGGAGCTGATTGAGACGCACCCACAGTCCTGCAGATTTTTGCTCCAACCCTAATCAAACACACCTGAACAAGCTAATCAAGATCATAAGGGTTACCCAAACGCTGCAGACAGGTGAGTTTGATCAGAGTTGGAGCAAAAATGTGCAGGACTGTAGCTCTCCAAGACCGACGTTGGACCCCTGGACTATAGTATAAATATAGTGAACAAGTTGCACGGACTGCTTTAATGATATTTTTATGGTGCTTTTTGTCATTTTAGGAGCATTTTAGGAAGGCTTCTTTTAAAATGGTGTCAAAATGTTCATTCTTGGCACCTGGTCATCTGGTTGCAAATAAGTAAGCCCCAGTGTTGGGAAGGTTACTTTGGAAATGTAATAGGTTACAAATTACAAGTTACACTATTTAAAATGCAATTAGTAGTGTAACTATTTATTTCCATTACTTTATTTATGCAACTGATTACATTTTTTAATTATTTTTCTAAATTTTTTACAAATATTTTCAAGTGTTAATCATTTTCAAACTTTAAACCAGGCTGGGTTAACCTGCAAATTCAAACAATTATGCAAATTCAAAAAACAGCACTGCAAATTCAAACAAGAGAGCCAATCAAAAGCATCAGAATAGCATCGCTTTACTAAATAGCCTTTAAATGGCAGGAGGCATTGTGCACATCAAAAACTGGCAAAGCAACAAATTAATATTACTCAACTTTTTACAGAAAATATTCAGATATAACCGTTAACATTTTCATAAGTAAATGTAATTTAATTACACATTTTTTCTCAGTAACTGTAACGGATTACAGTTACATTTATTTTGTCATTAAATTACGTGACCCCGTTACATGTAACTAGTTACTCCCCAACACTAAGCACTTGCATTTTTATATTTTTGCTGACTGAACGAGAATCAATGCAAGTGAATAAACAGAAGGAAAGAGCAAACAGTAAACACGGGCTTAATTTGGGCAGAAGAAAACGGACCACAGGCTTCTAAACACACAGAACCAAAAACCCAAGCATCATGGAAATGGAACTACTGGACAATCTAGAGATATTCTGCCTTCTGTAAATACACAAGAGTGTGTGTTTGCCTTTGTATGTGTGTGTGTGTTTTTTTTTCAGGTCTTTGGCATGTAAAGTTAGCGTGTAGTGCACATGAGTATGTGTTTTAAGGTCTTGCTTAGAAATTTTAGCTCTCCGCTATGTAAACGGTGCGGTCACTAAAAGCATCTCCAAAGTTTCTTTTCAGCTCTGGGCCCTCATTGCTTAAATTTAATATTTAGAGGCGAAAGATCACCCCGAGCACATTTACCTCGTGTGTTCATGCACACAAAATCCACCTAAGAAGTTTCTTTAATACTGCGGAACGGCCAGAGCCAGACAGTTTCACTTCTTACAAAAGTTTCTTATGGAACTTTTATAAAAAATAAGACTTAATATCATAAGTAATTTTTCTTCTAAAGTAAATGTATCTTGATTTAAGAATGTTTAGATTTTTGTAATGGAAAACAAGAAATTAACAGGGTTCAAGCGCTTTAAGCACTTACGTAAAAAGTATTGTTTTATTTAGTAAGCATGTAACCACTTAGATCATATATGGAAAAGACCATTAACAGCCAATTTACTAAGGAAATATATGGTTTTTAAAGCGTTTTAAGAGTTATAGTGCCACCTATGGTCCAATCTCCATAAAAGTTTGTATGCTTGTTTAGAATCATATGTCGCATGTGCTCAGCTAATATAGTGAAGTTTTGAGTTTTCGTTTAGGATTTATAGGCTTTTGAGTTTATTTTGCCACTCCCTTTTTCTAAATGACCCTATTATAGTTATCCAAAGGGTAAAGTAAAACATTTTTTTTTGATAATTATTGACCTACAGAGTCCCGAGAATTTTATCGAGGTTGAGTCAAAAACCCCAAAGTTGGTTTTGAAACAATCTCTAATATTTAACAAACAATTTGATTGACAGCAGCAGTCCTAGAGGCAAAGTTGCTCAGAATGAGGAGTTCTACCATGTGGTAGCTGATTTCCAGTGGCTGATTTCTTTAAAATTTCTCACAGGCCTCTAGACCATTGAGTCAAACAGACCCAGCGAGTTTCGTTCCGACTGGCCTCCGTTAACCTTGTCTCAAACTTCATCGGCAGCCGTCGGCCGTGTTTTTCGAGGTACGCGAATGTCCTCAAAGGCAGTCTTAGCACCTTGACCAAAGACACCGCATGCCAATTTTCAAGACAATCAGACTTGGTGTTGCGTAGTTATAGCCATTTTCAAGCTTTTTCCATTTTATAGCTCCACCAAGTGGCCAGTCGCCACGCCCTTCCAAATCCAAATTCCAAAACGTTCCAAAAATATGCATTTTGCCCATCTTGAGCCAAGGATTTCAACAATATAAGACAATTGAGCCTATGCCTAATGGTTAAGGGGTTATGAATGATTTCATACTTTTCACCGCTGTAGCGCCCCCGTCAGGCCGATCTGACGTTGTAGACGGTGTGAGTACTACCAGCCCGCAAAGTTTCAAGTCTCTTCGATTTACAGTTTGGTCTGCCCGATCACTTTTAGGGGAGAAAGCTGATCCTTGGACGCACTTGAACCCCTAAATACTGAGGAAGACATTTTTTTTTGTAGTGTTGTGATTAGCTTTGGTCTGGGGGAAGCAACAGAGGTCCAAGATAAAACCATATGTGCGTGTGTAGCGCTCTGAGTTTGTGTTTTGGTGTGTGTTCTGATTCTCTTGGGGGCAGGTAATGAAGAGGGCTAATTGAGCCAATGACATGCCCCCTCGCCATCAAAAACAGCCAAAAAAGAAAGACAAAGAGGGGAACAAAAGAAAGCTTGGGAACAAATGCAGCGTCTCGAAGAGGGGAGAGCGAGGTGGGTCCTTTTCAGCGCCGAGGCTGGCTGAGTGACTGCCCGACTACATTAAGCAGTACATAGAGAACTAACAGATGCCAGAGACAGAAAGGATGAGTGACAGCTCGTGGGCCCATCTGCCCCCCAGCGTTTAGGAACAGAGAGAAACAGAGGGAGGACTTGACTTGCTAAAGAGCAACTGTGACCCTCACAGCTGCCCTCAAACAACCACACGTTTCAGCTCTGCGCCAAATGTGCTCTTCGTCTGTTTAGCCTCTTTTTCTTTGCTTTTTTGGTTGTGTGACTTTTGTAAAAGAAGCTAGTGTGTATGCAAGTATAAGCATTTCAAACAGTGCATGCTATGGCCTCATCACATTGGCGACTGGCATCAAGTTATCAATTACAGCTGATTATATTGCAGTTTAAATCCAAGTTTGTGTAGAAATGCATTGACTACCATTCAAAAGCAAAGATGCAATAAACTGATCAAAAAGAGACAGTAAAGACATTTATAATGTTACAAAAGTTTTCTATTTCAAATAAAAACTGTTCTTTTTAACTTTCTATTCATCGAAGAATCCCCCCCAAAAAATGTATCCATAAAAATATTAAGCAGCACAACTGTTTTCAACATTGATACTAATCATGAACATATTAGAATGATTTCTGAAGGATCATGTGACACTGAAGACTGGAGTAATGATGCTGAAAATTCAGCTTTGATCACAGGAATAAATTACATTTTAACATATTCAAATAGAAAACAGTTATTCTAAATTGTAATATAAATAAATGCAGCCTTGGTGACCATGAGAGACTTTTTTTTTTTTTTCCAAAAACATGAAAAATTCTAACCAACCCCAAACTTTTGAACGGCAATGTATGTCAGTCCGATCAGATAATGAGTCAAGAAAAGATTGCTGTTAATATATTACTTCACACTAGAGATGGAGCGCATTGCATTGTAGGATGTAGTTTCATTGCAGTGTGTATATTGCAAATTTTGGCAGTTCATTTTGTGCACACAGAAAATGTGCATACTATGCGCATACTGTAAGATTAGTATGCTAATGCAAACAAAGTCAGTGTTTCATGCTAAAGGGAATGGGCTTTAAAACAGGAAGTAGTCACCTGCCTCTCTAAACATACACCAATGAGACCTTTGCTCCCTGGAGGTCAAACGCCAGTGACCTCAAACTGCTCTGTTTAACAATTTTAAACACATATTCAGACAAGTGTTTGCTGACTGTCTTCTATAAGAATTTACTACCTTAAACAAGTTTTTCTTAGCAAATTAGGCAGGAAACTGCATTTTGTGATTGGGTGAGTTGATTCATATTTGTTAACAGGTTCAACTATCCAATAAATAGCAGCCGTCCCGAACTCTCTCTCTCTCTGTTGTTTTCGTGCTGTCTGTGTTATAACTCACACACACACTGTAGTTTTGCCTTCAGGGCCTGAACACAAGCAGACACGGATTCCTAAGTCTGCTGACCCTGACCCTGACACTGGACACAATGGAGACAGTTTGGTTTGGGGGGTTTCCCCGCATTGTCCATCCCACTGTACTCCTTTCACTGTCTCTTTCTTTATCTTTATCATGTTTCATATAAGATAAAAATGTTACTCTTTACTCCACCATTTCACTTGTTTTTTATTCCTAACCCAAGACCAAATTTTTCACCTGTAACTCATTCAAGCTACAGCTTCTGCCTTTTCAGACTTGCATAAATATTCCCTCTCTGATCAGAATGAAAAAAAATCCCATTGAAGATTCCTTCCTTAGCAACACCTTAGTAACCCCTTAGATTCTTAGAATAGCACCATCTGGAACACCTTAACAACCACCCAGCCTGGAAACCACCTTAGATGCGTGAAGTCAAGTCAAGTCAGTTTTTCTATATATCTTTTTTTTTTTTTACAATAGACATAGGGCCAGATTTACTAAACAGGGCAAATTAAAATCGCAGATGGGAGTGTAAAGTTCTGCGTGTGATCTACTGACGACGTGCAAATGAAAGAACACAGCCGGATCATTTCCAAACGCAATCTACCAGTTAGCATCTAGTTTAAGACACGCTTTTTTGGGCGGTAAATAATGACGCAAATACCAGTATGTAAATCACCTTACATGATTCATTTAAATACTCTCCTCCCATAAATACTGCGTCTGAAAGGGAAACTCCTACAAATGCATACGCAATAAGGTCAGCCGTAAAAATAACCCTGTCCCCGCCTTTTCAGCGCTAATTTATCACTGTGTGTCTTTAGTAAATCCTGACAGTAGTTTTTAATGCCAAAAGAGGGTTTGCACTGGCGCAAGCTGTTAGTAAATCTGGCCCATAGTTTCAAAACAGGAAATCATGATGGTAATATTTATAATATCTTAATATCTTCATGCCAAATTTTGCATATTAGTGATAAGCGATAATTGATTTTATTATAATTTTGTTAAAACATTTTGTAACGATACAAGCAATCAAGCAGTTGAGATTTGCTATATAGTCTATATCGCCCTATATGAGCATAGTGTGTACTGTATATGCAATTAAAGTTGGACATACTTACATATATATATACAACTTTATATAATAAGCTGGCAGATATTATAATATAACTTTATATATAGAGCTGTGGGATAATACAGTGCACATTTTTGCAATGATATAAACAATCATGCAGCCAATATTTGTTATATAGTATATATTGCTTTATGCAAGTATATTGTTTGTACACAGGTAAAGTATCTGTGGACCACACAGAACACCATAGCAACCGCCTAGCAACCACTTCTCAAGTACTCAAACAAAATCCAAACGTCACATTTCAATGCTGTTTTCAACTTTCAGGCCAGGCTTTGTCTAGCCAATTTGGTCTTGACGAAGTTTCCTTTTTTAGGTCTTCCTGGTGGTGCATTTGTGTTTTTGTGCTTGTGTGCATGTGTTTGTGTTTGCTCTGGCTTTCAGAGTAAATTACGAGCTGCTGACTGCACACTCCATGGTGCCACACAAACCATCCCACATTGGGCCAGTTGGCACAATTTGTGAATGCATGTGTACGTGTGTGCATCCATGCATGTGTTCACATGTTTGTGCATGTGCATATGTTTGGCGGCGTGTGCATATGTGCGTATTATAGGAGTGTCAATCATTTTACACTTTTTAAAATACATTTTGCAGTAGCATTTTCTATTTTGGCCATATTTAAATGCATCTACATCCAATAAAACACAATACTTTATCCCAGCTAACAGGGAACTTTTGGCAAGGTTCTCTCAAAGTTATGAACAAACATTATTCCAGTAACGTAAATAAGTTATCTGGTCTTTAATAATGTTCTCAGAAAACCTTTATTTTAGTTGCACGTTTTTTAAACGTTACTAGATGGTTCAGAGAACATTCAAAAGTAACATTCCAAGAATTTTGCAAAATTATAAAATGAAACATTCCTTAATGGAACATTCATGGAACTTTTGGAACATTCAGAGAACTATACTATAAATAACGTTTCAACTTAATAGGATAATTTGTTAGCTGGGATGAGGGGATTTTTGGAGGATGGCAAACAGTGAGATTTCATAAGCTACAGACATACGCCAACATCTTTGAGTCTTTAAGATGAAATATGGAGACAGTATGAAGGAAAGGGTTTAGGAATCAAGATGTTGCCTGTTCAAAAGAAGGGTGTAAATACTGAACTCAACTTGCCTGTCTGTGTTTCCCAGAGAAGGAGGGGCGATGGTGGGAATGGAACGGACAGACAACGGCCCACAGATATTAACCCGAAAATGTGCCGCAGGCCAAGAGAGGTAGAACGGGGCATGGGGAGGACGGAGGAGAAAAAGAGCGAGGCATGTTTGACTCATTGGCCAGATGAAAGTGAAGTTCAAATAAAGAGCCTGATTTAATCGGCTCGGGCAACTCGTCTTTCTTGGATCGCGAGATGGCCAGAGCGTGACGGACGGGCTTTGTGGCAGCGCGCATGACGAGAGGCTCGCCCCCATTGTGACTGACGCTCCGGGCCATGAAGAAACAGCCGAGGAGAACACTGGTCCCTATTGACCGAAATAGCCTTTAATAAACTCCCGTCGCCATTAAGTGTGACATTGCATCCCGATCAGTATTATTTAGGGAGCTGAAGTGGTGTTAGCAGGGCATTGGTGGCAGTCAAATAACGTTCACCTTAATTAGTCACGCAGGGTCAGGCTGTTAGCTCATTAAATATCATTATAGAACAGCAAAACATCAGTCACTCCAGCTGTTGGCTTCGGAGAGAAGGCAAAAATAGACTCTTTTACACTATTTTTCATCAGCTTTTGATTTCTCTAAGGCCTCTTCACACAGTAAATGGTACAAATGTCCTGTCCTCTTAACAATTCACGTGTTGTCATATTTGAATAGCCTATTTATGATAAGTCTGGTTTAATAATGTATCCTTCAGAGTTCCACAGAAGACAAAAGTAAATAAGTAAATAAAAAGTTTTTTCTTCAGAAAGTTCCTCATTGTCATTGCAGAGTTAATCTATCATTGCGGCCACATTAAACCTTCTTTTAGCAGATTTCCAATTTTTAACTCGATCTGTGGCTTTTTTCCTCCCACTCCCTTCATTCCTGTTGCCATAATATTTGTCAGTTTATTATTTATTACTTAATATAACTCATTTTAATGAGAAGAAATTAATGAATTAATTAGACAAAAACTTAAAGGAATACACATTTCTGTTATTTAAATGTTGCTTTTTATATACACTACCAATCAAATGTTTGGACTAATCAATGTTTATTATGAATATTTTCCCCACATTTTAGAATAATAGTAAAGTCGTCAATACTATGAAACAACACAAATAGAAAATATTAGAATTATGCATTGTTCATGGAATGAAATTGTATAGAATCCAGCTCAGACATTCTCTCAACTAACTTCATGAGGAGCATCCTGGGATGCTATTAACACTACTGAAGGATTTCACATGTATTCTGGACACTTGTTGTGTCTGTCCAGTTTTGGACAGTTTTGTCCAGTCCAAGTTTTGCAGAGAAATTCATATGACACAATTTATGTTAATGTTCAAAGCTTTTTAAGTATGTTCAAGCACATTTAGAAAATAATTTAGCCTGGTAGTGTCATTTCTTCTTCTTTTACTGGCTGACCAATGCCAAGTGATGGGAACCTTTATAGTTGTAATCACCATTATAGGCCCTAAACTGTATAAGCCATTTATTAAATATAATAAATATCATTCTTATTCAATTTGTTAGAGGCACATCTTTTAAACAACTCCAGATCAGTTACAATCCTTCCACAGTTCTGTCTGGAATCTGTTTGTATGTGAACATAATTATTCATCAACACACACCAGTTGTGGTAAATGGAAACTCAAGCATGCTTGCTTAACGTGTGAGAACCAATGAGGTTAATTCTCGTGTTATGCAGCACGTTTGAGCTTCAGCAAGAACCAATGAGGTTAATTCTCGTGTTACGTAACATGTTTGAGCTTCAGCAAGAGTCAATGAGGTTCATTCTCGTGTTACGCAGCACGTTTGAGCTTCCACAAGAACCAATGAGGTTCATTCTCGTGTTACGCAGCACGTTTGAGCTTCTGCAAGAGTCAATGAGGTTCATTCTCGTGTTACGCAGCACGTTTGAGCTTCCACAAGAACCAATGAGGTTCATTCTCGTGTTACGCAGCACGTTTGAGCTTCTGCAAGAACCAATGAGGTTCATTCTCGTGTTACGCAGCACGTTTGACCTTCAGCAAGAACCAATGAGGTTCATTCTCATGTTACGCAGCACGTTTGAGCTTCCACAAGAACCAATGAGGTTCATTCTCGTGTTACGCAGCACGTTTGACCTTCAGCAAGAGTCAATGAGGTTCATTCTCGTGTTACGCAGCACGTTTGAGCTTCCACAAGAACCAATGAGGTTCATTCTCGTGTTACGCAGCACGTTTGAGCTTCTGCAAGAGTCAATGAGGTTCATTCTCGTGTTACGCAGCACGTTTGAGCTTCCACAAGAACCAATGAGGTTCATTCTCGTGTTACGCAGCACGTTTGAGCTTCAGCAAGAGTCAATGAGGTTCATTCTCGTGTTACGCAGCACGTTTGAGCTTCCACAAGAACCAATGAGGTTCATTCTCGTGTTACGCAGCACGTTTGAGCTTCTGCAAGAGTCAATGAGGTTCATTCTCGTGTTACGCAGCACGTTTGAGCTTCCACAAGAACCAATGAGGTTCATTCTCGTGTTACGCAGCACGTTTGAGCTTCTGCAAGAACCAATGAGGTTCATTCTCGTGTTACGCAGCACGTTTGACCTTCAGCAAGAACCAATGAGGTTCATTCTCATGTTACGCAGCACGTTTGAGCTTCCACAAGAACCAATGAGGTTCATTCTCGTGTTACGCAGCACGTTTGACCTTCAGCAAGAGTCAATGAGGTTCATTCTCGTGTTACGCAGCACGTTTGAGCTTCCACAAGAACCAATGAGGTTCATTCTCGTGTTACGCAGCACGTTTGAGCTTCCACAAGAACCAATGAGGTTCATTCTCGTGTTACGCAGCACGTTTGAGCTTCCACAAGAACCAATGAGGTTCATTCTCGTGTTACGCAGCACGTTTGAGCTTCTGCAAGAACCAATGAGGTTCATTCTCGTGTTACGCAGCACGTTTGACCTTCAGCAAGAGTCAATGAGGTTCATTCTCGTGTTACGCAGCACGTTTGAGCTTCCACAAGAACCAATGAGGTTCATTCTCGTGTTACGCAGCACGTTTGAGCTTCCACAAGAACCAATGAGGTTCATTCTCGTGTTACGCAGCACGTTTGAGCTTCCACAAGAACCAATGAGGTTCATTCTCGTGTTACGCAGCACGTTTGAGCTTCTGCAAGAACCAATGAGGTTAATTCTCATGTTACGCAGCACGTTTGAGCTTCCACAAGAACCAATGAGGTTCATTCTCGTGTTACGCAGCACGTTTGACCTTCAGCAAGAACCAATGAGGTTCATTCTTGTGTTACGCAGCACGTTTGAACTTCAGCAAGAACCAATGAGGTTTATTCTTGTGTTACGCAGCACGTTTGAGCTTCAGCAAGAACCAATGAGGTTAATTCTCATGTTACGCAGCACGTTTAAGCTTCCGCAAGAACCAATGAGGTTCATTCTCGTGTTACGCAGCACAGTTGAGCTTCCACAAGAACCAATGAGGTTCATTCTCGTGTTACGCAGCACGTTTAAGCTTCCGCAAGAACCAATGAGGTTCATTCTCGTGTTACGCAGCACGTTTGAGCTTCCACAAGAACCAATGAGGTTAATTCTCATGTTACGCAGCACGTTTAAGCTTCCGCAAGAACCAATGAGGTTCATTCTCTTGTTACGCAGCACGTTTGAGCTTCCACAAGAACCAATGAGGTTAATTCTCATGTTACGCAGCACATTTAAGCTTCCGCAAGAACCAATGAGGTTCATTCTCGTGTTACGCAGCACGGTTGAGCTTCCACAAGAACCAATGAGGTTAATTCTCATGTTACGCAGCACGTTTAAGCTTCCACAAGAACCAATGAGGTTCATTCTCGTGTTACGCAGCACGTTTGAGCTTCTGCAAGAACCAATGAGGTTCATTCTCGTGTTACGCAGCACGGTTGAGCTTCCACAAGAACCAATGAGGTTAATTCTCATGTTACGCAGCACGTTTAAGCTTCCACAAGAACCAATGAGGTTAATTCTCATGTTACGCAGCACGTTTAAGCTTCCACAAGAACCAATGAGGTTCATTCTCGTGTTACGCAGCACGTTTGAGCTTCCACAAGAACCAATGAGGTTTATTCTCGTGTTACGCAGCACGTTTGAGCTTCTGCAAGAACCAATGAGGTTCATTCTCATGTTACGCAGCACGTTTGACCTTCAGCAAGAACCAATGAGGTTCATTCTCGTGTTACGCAGCACGTTTGAGCTTCCACAAGAACCAATGAGGTTCATTCTCGTGTTACGCAGCACGTTTGAGGTTCTGCAAGAACCAATGAGGTTCATTCTCGTGTTACACAGCACGTTTGACCTTCAGCAAGAACCAATGAGGTTCATTCTCGTGTTACGCAGCACGTTTGAGCTTCCAGAAGAACCAATGAGGTTAATTCTCGTGTTACGCAGCACGGTTGAGCTTCCACAAGAACCAATGAGGTTCATTCTCGTGTTACGCAGCACATTTGAGCTTCCACAAGAACCAATGAGGTTAATTCTCATGTTACGCAGCACGTTTAAGCTTCCACAAGAACCAATGAGGTTCATTCTCGTGTTACGCAGCACGTTTGAGCTTCTGCAAGAACCAATGAGGTTCATTCTCGTGTTACGCAGCACGTTTGACCTTCAGCAAGAACCAATGAGGTTCATTCTCGTGTTACGCAGCACGTTTGAGCTTCCACAAGAACCAATGAGGTTCATTCTCGTGTTACGCAGCACGTTTGAGCTTCCACAAGAACCAATGAGGTTCATTCTCGTGTTACGCAGCACGTTTGAGCTTCTGCAAGAACCAATGAGGTTCATTCTCGTGTTACGCAGCACGTTTGAGCTTCCACAAGAACCAATGAGGTTCATTCTCGTGTTACGCAGCACGTTTGAGCTTCCACAAGAACCAATGAGGTTCATTCTCGTGTTACGCAGCACGTTTGAGCTTCCACAAGAACCAATGAGGTTCATTCTCGTGTTACGCAGCACGTTTGAGCTTCCACAAGAACCAATGAGGTTCATTCTCGTGTTACACAGCATGTTTGTGTTTCTGCAAGAACCAATGGGATTCATTCTTGTGTGTTACGCAGCACGTTTGAGCTTTCACAAGAACCACTGAGGTTTGTTCTTGTGCGTCAAGCATGCTCAAGCTGCTGTTTATGTTCGCTGATCAAAAGCCAAAGTGAAGAAAAGCCTAAATTCAATCTGTTCAGAAAATTTAGACTAAACTGCTCGGTTTTTATGTTAGCTTATATGTTTATGAACTTCAAAGTGGTAGTTGCATAGCTGTCAATGGAGGGACAGAAAGCTCTCAGATTTCATTAAAAAGATCTTCATTTGTGTTCTGAAGATGAACAAAAGTCTTACGGGTTTGGAATGACATGAGGGTGAAAAGTTGGCTATAAAAAGTGTGTAGGATCCACTCACATCTGTCTGCTAGAATCCCTTCAATACTGTGGCGGCTCCTGCGGGTGTGTTCTTCTTGCTCGCGCTTTTCGATGTCCTCTTCATCCTCCTCCTCGTCCTCCTCCTCCTCGTCACCTCTCTCTCCATACCTGCCTCTCATGATGCGGCTTAATGAACTCACTGAACAAGAGTTGAACCGAATGTGTAAGTGCTCTTATTGTTTTCTTTTTACATAGAAAACAACATTTTAACAAAGTTCACAAACGCTTAGTAACCACAAAAGTTAGAAAAGAAATTAATCTGTGCGAGTGATTTGTGAGTGAAAACAGTGCAGCAACAGACATCGTGTTCGAACGTGCACATTGACAAAACATAATTATTGCCATTGTTTATTTTATTAAAGATTATTTAAAGACATTTTTTTGTTTTTGTTTACGTCTATAAGATAAGCCTATTGAATAGTTGAACTTGGGGAAATAATTCAAACCCATAAATGTCAGTAGCATAAATAATTTGTACACTCTCATTCGCAGGCTACCTATTTAATGATGTTTATCCCATACCTGATGGTGCGTTGTTCCGGTCACAAATTCCCTCTTTGAGCAGTTTATCCCGAATTTCCCAACTGAATATTCCGGGATTTTCCCGTTTATATTCCTCAACGCGCTTCTCCACATCTGGAGATGTAGTCTGTTAAAAAATAATATTTAAAAAACTGTCAACAAGGTGCCTGATTCAGTTCAAAGACTCATTATTTCATAATGTCAGCGCTTTCGGTCGAACTGTTTAAGTTTGCTCACAAAAATTCCTGCACGCCCAGCTGCAATAGTTGAATCCGCACTTCAGGGCCTCACCTTGGATTTACTCCCGCCGATAGCTCCAGGCCGGATGGATCCAGTCTCCTGGTACCGACACAGGATTTTGGAGACGCATCCGTGAGAGACTCTGAGCTGGCGGGATATCACGCATGGCCGGATCCCGTGATGGGCCATCTCCACTATCTTATGCCGAATGTGGTTCGGTAGAGGCCGGCCGTTAATGAAAACTCCTCCGAGCTGGTTGACTCGACCCTGACCCATCGGAGTTGAAACTGCATCGAAGCAAACTCAAATGATGTCAGAGACGGTCATTGAAGTATGCAGAAACATGATAGAAAAAAATAATTCATGCTGCAGGCCTATATAGTTATCCCTACATAACTGAAGTGTGCTTATAAGGAAGAACGCTTAGGTTCCATGCATGTGCATTTCATTCCCTGACATAATTCGTGTTGCACTTTATTTTAAGGTGTCCGTGTTACAGTGCAATTATGCATTTAAGTAGGCTACTGTATAACAATAATTAACTACATATAGGCCTACTTACTATAGGGTTACGGTTAGGAATATGGTTTGGTTGAGGGTTAGTTGCATGCAATTATAACCTATAGTTATTACTACAGTAGCCTAATAAAGTGTTACCGTTTAGGTAACATTTAATTGGTTACAGTCTAATACAACTTCAGTTTTTCAATGCTATTTTCAATTTAATTAGAATTTAGTTACATAAATAAAACAACAGACATGCCAGCGAAAGAGTTAAATGGAAGCAAAAAAAACAAATACAAAATAATAAACATCTTCATAGTCAGAACTTCAGATTTCTTTTAGAGCAACAGAAATCTAATTAATAATCTGACATCAAGCACGTTGAACCTCAAGCACCAAATACAGTGAAATGCTTATTATTTCTTAATATGGTTATTTGCTAATCCAAATAATCACTAAAGAACATTTAGAAAAAGGTCAAATATTTTTATTTCATTTGATTTTTTTTTTTTATAATTACGCAATACAATTTAGGCTTTTAATTTTGTAACAAAATATGTGTTTGTTAACAAAAGTTTACTGGCTAAATAAAACAAAACAAAAAAAAACAGCACTCATGCACTCACGTTTTCAGCACTCATGCAACCCAAAATATCCACACAGTTTGGGCTCAAATTCCTACTATTAAATTAAAATATTTGAATGTGCATATTTTTAATGTAGCCTAACCTAATGTAGCCCATCTTACCCTCCATAGGGAAGCCAGTGCGGGGATAGTTTTGGGAGAGAGATGGACGCATCATCCTGGGAACGGTCCCTGCCAAGCCGCTCATTGTCGAGTGTACTTTAGACAAACCACAGGGCTTAAAAATGCATGTAAATATTCCACTATCAAAAAACTAAAATATAAGCTCCAATGATTTTTTTTGTATCCCTCGAGGAAAATAGAAAGTAGAGTTTTAGAATTAGATGCAGTCTCTCCTCATTTGTGGTCCTTAGTCGTTGTTCTCATTATGCGACGATAATTATAATCGCCGCCTTATTGTTATTAGCAGACGTTCGGGATGAGCGCGAGTTCTCAAACTACTGGGACATTTATGAGTTTGCAGAGCCCTCCTTGTCTATTACTCGAACAGCGCGTTCTGATTGGTCCACAGGATCCCGTAGCCGAGAGCTGATTGGTCGAAGAAGTACACTTCTGCTTTCCGAGCGTTCCAAAGTGGACATCAAAGATATTTCAGATACTAATGGATGTATGGCGTATGACTAAATTAAATCTAAATATGATCTAAATATTAGGCGACATCAAAAACAGTCAATATAAATAGGCTGTAGCCTATATAATACAATCTCGTAACATGTTTTATTATAACGCATTGGCAGTGCAACGATAATGCCATAACAAATTTAAAACAGAAACTAAAAAAGAATTAAGCAATTTAAATGGGGAAAAAAAGTTATTTACTTAAGATGATTGACTCTGATTTAACTCTCTCAGTTCTCTCTCTCTCTCTCACACACACACACAGTGACTTCAATGACATGTGGCTCTTTTGTTGGACTAAAAAGAAACTTCAAATGTTTTCTTTCTGCCTGCGCGCGGGAACAATGGGGCGCACGCGGGAGGGAAACACGCGGGGGAAACGGGGGTCCTTTCACGTGCAAAACACTCGATTATTCTCTCTTACTTAAAAAGTTAAATCAACGCCAAATAGCCTGGACCCTGGAGACTCCGACCCAACTATTTAATGGAGAAGTTAACAATGAATGCGTGTGTGTGCGTGTTTGTTAATGAGTTTCTATTGGATGTATCAATTGCATTATTTTCTTTTTATATGTATCTGCTGTAAATCATCTTGTATTTCTACACTTACAGAGGCTGAATAGAAAATTAGCTAACACTTTATTTTAGTGTCCTTGTCATGCAGCTATAAATTAAGCATAATTACATAAAACAAACCCCAATCCTAACCCGAACCCTATAGTAAGTACATGTAGTTCATTATTATTACACAGTACTTAGTTACACAATAACATAATTACACTTTAACAGTGACACCTTCAAATAAAGTGTAACTGAGCATTCACAGAACGTTGAAAATATGAAGGTTCCAAAATAGAACCAAGAGAATGCATTTAAAACAGAAACACAATTATGATACATTTATTTTGTACTGTCATTTTGAAAATTCTAATTTATTATATGATGCAAAAAAATACATAAGATTTTTCTTTAGAATACACGTTGGGTTATTTTAAGGGTTTATTCAGCATTAAACTTCAAAAACAGAAGGTGATTGGATGGAAAGGAGAGCATGCATGGGGAACATGCCTTTTGAAACACCGGATCCGCGTGTCGAATCCATTTTTTGGAGAACAGATCTCGAGCAGAAGTGCGCTCTGATGAGAGCTTAATTAGTTATATTATCAAGGGTCAAATATCTATATTCTCTTAGCAAATAGTGTCAAAATAATTTGAATCGGTTTTGAAATTTATGCATAATGGAAGACAAAGAAATCTTGTTTTATGTAACTGAGATCACCCTACAACATAACCTGATGTTGAGTATGCTGGTCAAAACTGCCATTGAAATTAGACTTGCCAGTTTTGGCAGAGAATGAAAAAAAGTATAAACCTGAAAAAGAATGAACACACATATTTGACCATATAATGAACTTCTGGAACAGTGTTGTTTGCGTCATTTGTCTTGTGATCTGTCTTGTCCAGTCTGATGAAGGTCACCACCCTTTTAACCTCAATTAGATGGGGTTCACTGAGAGAAAACGTAAATCCTCTCCAAAGACAACTTCAGAATAAAATCATCTGTCCTGCATTTACTGCCACAAGCATCCCAGAGCTCCAGGCTACAGAGAAAGCAGCATGGAGGGCGATGTTGTTGAGATACCCTACTGAGACTTATCCAGGTACTAGAAACATTTATCATTCATTGCCATGCTCATTGTACAATAAAGTTGCTGCCTTAAATTTATAAGTAAAATCAATTCAATGGATGTTTAGGTCAATTCTACTCAAATGACCTTAAACTGACTTTAAAAAATGAGTTGAATCTTGTATAACTTATAAAAAGCAAGTTGACAATTGCTTAAAGGCACAATATGTAAGATTTTTGGATTAAAATATCCAAAAACCACTAGAACAGTGTTATATATTTTGTTGACTTGTGTACTTACATTATCCCAAATGTTTCCAAGAATGTTTAAATCCAGATAAAAAAAGCAATTTTAATCATGAACACGGACCGTGTCCGTACGTCGCCCGTCAATGACATTATACCCGCGTTACCCTCGATTTCCGGTTTTATTTTGTAGAAACCATGGAAACACTTGAATATATTATGTGTTTTATTAGACAAGGGAACAAGTGTTAGAAGACATTTATAGGCAGAAAACGAATTATTGCACAGTAATACAGAATTTTCTCCATCAAACAATATGTTTTAAAATTAATTGCATGCCATTTATTAATATGATATTCTAATATCGTTCTAGCTTACTGCAGTGTGCAATAAGTTTCTCATAGTAGCCGTGGAGCAAGTGCAGAGTAACGTTATAACATCATTTTCAACACTCTTAAATAATGTATCTAATATGATAAAACAGCGCTGCGTTACCCCACATACGATTGACCGGAAGAAGTGGAAGCGGCGACTGTGGCATAATAAAAGCTCAGCTGCTGTCGAGCCGTGTGTCGCGCTCATCTCTCATTAGAAATCGATTCAGCGGCCTTGTTCAGCTCCCACAGCACTCGGCCCTGCTCTGCTTCATACTACGTTAATAATCTCATCCATGAACATGATTTCTGCCCGTGTCCCATCCCGATTCTTTGAGAGTCTACGCACTGCAGAGCCATTACCTCCAGCCCCCCTGGAGCTCCAGCTCCCCCCTCTCTTGACCTACTGTGGGCATGATGGATGGAGCTGCATCCCCTAACCACACCCTAACCCTACCCATAACCCTATCTCTCCACCCATTAAACAGGTTGAGCTCCACCTTGAGCTCCTGATGCTCTGCAGCGAGCACTACTTGGATTCTTTTTCACCGGCTGTAGAGGTGAAGACGACAACTCCCAAGATTCCACACTCAATCTCTGCGTCATCAAGCTACGCCTTTGATTTGAATAGGCGACCTCTAGCGGTGAAAAACTACATAGTGTGCCTTTAACTTATTTTGATGACTTGATCATATGATCATATAATTTTTTACAGTGTATAATAATAGTAATAATCACAATTTGATGCAAGATCATTACAGGTCAACATCACTGTATAGTTGAATAAAGTGGTTAAAGTGGTTGTCTGAAAACATCAAATTGATCATCTATTAAGAAAATGCTTAATATTTTATTCACAGTAACATGTAAGTGCTGCTAGGAATAAAATGTTTATACATGCATTGCACACATATGCAGTAATTTCAGGTTGTTTATATAAAACAATATAAATTTCATGACAACAGCCATTTTCTGCATTTTTCTCATTTATTAGCCAACCGAGAGGTGAGTTCTTGTATGTAAACAAATGTGCAAATACAATTCAAACAGGTTTCACAACAATTATTGAGGCTTAATAGTAAAAACACACATTTTCTAATCTCTAATAAACATATCACGGAGTATATAAGGGCTGTGTACAAAGCCCATGACCCTAGTGTTACTAAGAGGGCTGGAGTGCATTAAGGGAAGTATAGTCGTCCAAGGCAGTAACACTGGGTACAGGTAAATGCCGTGCAGTCACTGGGCCAGTGTGTGCGGGACAAACGGACATATACTGTTTGATGAGTGCACATAAGGCCTGATGGTCCACACAGTCACAGCGATAGCGGTATACCATGAGAACGAGGGGGGGTCACACTCAATAGTATGGAAATATCATTTTATACATTTTGATCGTCAGTATCATTCTTTACAGTTTGGTCCTAATTTTTGTTAGTCAGTGAGACCAAGTTCACACGTTTCCTTTTCAGGCTTACATCTATGAAGCATCTGGACCAGGACAGAGTACAAGATATCTCCTCTCCTTATCCTCATCCCTGTTGAAAAGACCAGCATGGATTGAGTTTTGGGTCCCAGTATGGGATGCTGGTGTGTCCTTTCCAGGCTTCTTAACGAGCTTAACCAGCAATACTTCCTTGGTCCACCAGCTTCACAAAAACCCTGCATTTTCCCGATAGACAATCACTAACCAGCAGTTTATCATCATCATCTTATTCTGCTGTTCAAAAGAATTGGGATTAATGAGATTTGTTTGTGAACAAAATCTCTTCTGCTCACCAAGGCTGCATTTATTTAATCAAAAAAACATTAAAAACTGAAAAGTTTTTTCTTGTTGAATATATTTTAAAATGTAATGATCAAAGCTGAATTTTCAGCATCATTACTCCAGTCTTCAGTGTCACATGATCCTTTATCATTCTAGTATGCTGATTTGTTACATTTATTTCCGGATTGTTTGATGAATATAATGTTGAAGAATGGCATGTATTTGTAATAGAACTCTTTGTAACATTATAAATGTCTTTACTGTCACATTTAATACATTTTACGCATCCTTGCTGAATAAAGGTAAGTAAAACTTACTGACCCCAAACTTTTGAACAGTGTGTGTATTTTGTCTTTTCAGCAGGGATAAAAAAAAAGGCAGTAAAAGAAGTAAATCGAGGTCATTGTGTAAAGTAACATGACATATATTTTGCCCAACAGAATGGCAGGAGCTGTGAAGCTGGTGACTACACAACACTACTGCACTACACTACTTTCTGTACAAGTGTTGAATTGAACGGCACAGTTTACAGCAGCTAATGGCTGTTTACTTCTTTAACACTCAAGAACATAACCTTTGCATGTCTAAATCACTGCTGCAATGATTCAAATACCCCCACATTCATTTTATAAACCTTCCTTACAAAAAATGTAAGCAAACCTCACATTACTACACACAAATGACTGCATCACTACACTTGTCCACCAGCAGAGGGCAGACCTGGTTTGATCCATAACATTTGCCTACAACAACAGCACAACTTGATCAAATATCAAAGAGTAAGCTTATATAAAATTCACTTAATTCCTATTAAAAATGTTAAATTCCTTCAATAAATAAATCAATAAATAAAAAGTAAAGGCACATAAGAGCTAATTTAAAGAAATGATTAAATGAAAATGATTTACCCACCCTCATGTTTGTTGTTGTTGTCCTTTTTGGAGCTTGATATTAATATTTCTCCTTTTGTGTTCCACAGATAAAGTGACAGGATTTGAGAATGACATGAGGGTGAGTAAATGGTAGAATTTGAATTTTTGGGTGAACTATCCCCTTAAAGAGAATATGATTTGTTTTCCATTCTAAAGAGAATGGCCTTAAAGCTGCAGTCACATTAGCGAAATTTCACGTGGAAAAAAACATTGTTTAGTGTCAATAGCATAAAGATGTATGAAGCACAGGTCACACAGAGGTCACTTTGAAAACAAGCAGCTTTCTGATGGTCAGCACAGCGAATTCGCACAACTAACTTGAACTAGCGAATTCCAGAAAACCTTTTCACCGGAATGATCGTACAGAAGCTTTCCGCCACAGAAAAAATAAAAAAGGTAATTGCCACTTTTTATATATATTTATATATAATATAAATATTGCAATTGCAAGATAAAAGTAAGAATTGCGAGAGATAAACTCACAATTGCAAGAAAAAAGTAAGAATTGCGAGATGTAAATTCACAATTGCGAGAAAAAAAGTACGAATTTTGAGATGTAAACATGCAATTGCGAGAAAAAGGTAAGAATTGCAAGATATAAACTTGCAATTGCGAGAAAAAAGTAAGAGTTGCGAGATGGAAATTCGCAATTGTGAGAAAAAGTAATTGCGAGGATGTAAATTCACAATTGCGAGAAAAAAAGTAAGAATTGCGAGATGTAAATTCGCGATTATGAGAAAAAAGTACGAATTGCGATATAAACTAAATTGCGAGAAAAAAGTATGAATTGCGATATAAACTAAATTGCGAGAAAAAAGTACAAATTGCGATATAAACTAAATTGCGAGAAAAAAGTACGAATTGCGAGATGTAAACTCGGCAATTGTGAGAAAAGAGCAAGAATTGCAAGATGTAAACTCGGCAATTGCGAAAAAAAAGAATTGCAAGATATAAAGTCACAATTGCGAGAAAAAAAGTATAAATTGCGAGATGTAAATTCGCAATTGCGAGAAAAAAGTAAGAATTGTGAGATGTAAACTTGTGATTGTGAGAAAAAAGTTAGAACTGCGAGATGTAAACTCAGCAATTGTGAGAAAAAAGCAAAAATTTCGAGATGTAAACTTGCAATTGCGAGAAAAAAGTAATTGTGAGATGTAAACTCGCAATTGCAAGAAAAAAGTACAAATTGTGAGAAAAAAGTAAGAATTGCAAGACGTAAACTCGATATTGCGAGAAAAAAAGATTTGCAAGATATAAAGTCAATATTGCAAGATATAAAAAGTTGCAATTACCTTTTTTTATTTTTTTATTCACTGGCGAAAAAACTTATTTGCAAACGTGCAAACTCCGATTGGAATGAGCAAGCGAAATTTCGCCGAGCTACGGGAAATGTGACCGCACCTTAATAGAAGGAAATACAGATGTTTAGGGCATCAAGTGTCGTTAATCATCGTCATAAAAGCATCTAAAACGATCAGTTGAACAATATTCATTATGCCAAAGGAGCCTAGTAAGAATGTGTTTTGCACTGAAGTTAACAAGCCACAGTTAGCTGGATGAATATATCCGTTTGTGACATCAAGACAAATGACCTATGGGAGAGATGCAGAATTTCATAAGTGGGTCAGAAAACACTCGAAAGCTCCTCTTGGCTGCAGTCCCAGTGTGTGAGTCTTTAGCATTGATTTCTCTAGAGCTGCATCCTGTCTCTGCAAGGACACAGCAAAACTCTAGCTGCTCCTCAGGTGTCAGATTCCTGTCTGCTTCATCCGCTGTGCACGTCCTTTCTAACACATCTTACACAGAGATAGAGATTTTCACTAACACTTTTTACATGAAACATCATCATCATATCAAATACCCTTTATAAATGACTGATTTGTCATAGCTTAATGTAGAAATGGGAAATCGGCAGTACTGATTTGATTAACAAGGAAGCTTTTGTCAAGCGAAGATTGACCTTCTTTTCCAAGCATAGTTCAGTATCTAGGTTTTGTTCATCATGCAGCTTGTTTACTTCTACACTAGGTACATCGGTACTGTGCATCACAGATTTCTGTGGTACAAAAATCAGATGAACGACTTGATAAAGTGAGCACTAAGGTAAATGCACTGTGATGCTACGCACATTAAAAGCACACACAGACGATAGCAAAAAGAGATTGTCATTTAGTCGTCAAACAACACGGTTTCACCGTGAACGATGCATAGGTGAAGCGAGAACGTAAGAGGTGGTATAAAATCCACAATTTCCATAGTAAAGCTATTGATCCATAAGAACAAAGAGGCCTACTTTTTCAAAGACTGAATAGCATGTATGATAAAGCGAGTGGATCACAACACCCAGTGGCGATTTTGAGATTACCGTCCGCTAACTGTGTCTGCTTGGCCCATTCACAGAAATGTTACTTATCTGCCAGATTTTAGTAGTGAATTTTCAGTAAATAAAATGTCAAATGTACGTCTCATTTGCTATGAAATTGTGTTATGGTTGGGTCCAAAAGTCTGAGACCACACTGAAAATGTGATGTATATCCCCGATAGCACACGTACATCTCGGAGACGTCTATTTGATGTGCGTGTTTTCATTTGCGATGTATTTTTTCCTGTCAGATGTTAAATGTGACCCTGGACCACAAAACCAGTCATAAGGGTCAATTTATAACTGAATATATAAGCTTTCCATTGATGTATGGTTTGTTAGGATAAGACAATATTTGTTTAAAAAAATCTGGAATCTGAGGGTGCAAAAAAATCTAAATATTGAGAAAATCGCTGTCCAAATGAAGTCCTTAGCAATGCATATTACTACTAATAATATATTTTTGATATATTTACGGTAGGAAATGTACAAAATATCTTCTTTACTTAATATCCTAGTGATTTTTGGCATAAAAAATCAATCATTTTGACCCATGCAATGTATTGTTGGCTATTGCCACAAATATACCTGTGCCACTTATTGTGGTCCAGGGTCACAAATAGACATTTAGAAAACGTCTTTAAGATGTTTATGATTTAGAAAGTATGTAAAACTGACTTTTTAAAGATTTTTATCAGATGTTTGTGCACAGCAGACGCTTTCCAGATGAACTGCTCTTTAACAGACATCTTGGAGACGTACGTGTACTATTTTTTTTGGACATAAACAGAAAGATTTGGAGAAAAAAAGATAGAGAAAGGAAGGTTTTCACAAAATAGAGAATAAATGATGCACTAATTCTAGGTCACTAAGCAGATTTGTGGCACGGGCCCATTTTTCAATTTAACTTTGTGCTCAGTTTAGCTGATAATCTAATCAAGAAGTACATTCCTGTAGCTCAAACCGTAGAGCATGATGCTAGCAGCGCCAAGGTCAATTCCCAGGGAAAGCATTAGTAACTAATAAAATGGCTAGCTTGAATGCAATGTACGTTGCTTTGGATAAAAGTGTACACGTTATTTCGATAGTCCACTTTAGACATTCTACTAAACTATAAGTAACTTTGCAACTACATGTCAACTAACTCTCATTAGAGTATTAGTAGACTGTAGTAGACTGTTAGGTTAGGGTTAGGTGTTAAGGCCCATTCACATCAAGATTGATAACTATAAAGATAACTATAACGATAACCAGGGCTTGACATTAACACCCAAATGTGTGTGTATTTCAGCAGTGGCGTGTAACGCAGTCACTCCTACTTGCCACTTTGACGGGTTGAATTTTATATTTTTTAATTTTACAAGTTTACATTGTTCAATTGTAGTCTTTTTAAAATAAACTAAGTGCAATGTAGTGCTGTCAAAAATATAGATTTTTTTCGATACATCTCTCCGACAGTGAGTTACACACAAACCCGCCTCTTCTCACTCACTCGTTTCATTTGCTCCGGATGAATATTGTTGGTGTTACACAGCTTGAATTTCTGTGTGAGATTGTGTGTATTGCGCATTATTGAACTCATTCCCGCAGATTTTGTGCTCGCACCCAAAGTGCGGCACAAAAAGCCGCCGCTCAGTGCTAAAATGAGTTATTCTTCGCTGCTTATTGCGCTTAAACATTTAAATACACACAAAACAATGTCAAAATGCTGGTCTTGGCTGGTCTTCACGTAAACACTGTCAGTGTCGCATGTGTAATAGTATAATGGATCCGTGCATCAGGTCTTAAAGTGACAGCAGCCTAATAAACCTGCTGCCAAATTATAGATATAGATAATATGATTATAGATAATATTAAAAATATCTATATGGCAGATTTTCCACATGGTATCGATTGTGCCCAGTGAAAATGCTGAGTGGCTAGTAACCTTGGAAAACCACTTGCCACAGTGGCTGATGAGTAAAAAAAGTTAATGTCAAGCCCTGACAATAACTATATTAGCGTCCACACCAGCGCTCTGCAGTTTTCATCTCCCGCTTTAAATGTTTGAGCTTGTTAAAGCAGGATGGATTTCTGTTTTTATCATTCATCCCATTCTGAATGTGATTCCGACGATATCGTTTCTCTGTGCAGTTATCGTTATAGTGTGAACTCTGCTTTTCTCTTATATTAAGAATGATTTTTAGAACTATATCTTTATCACTATAGTTATCATCCTTGGTGTGAATGGGCCTTTAGAGTTCGGGTTAGTAGAATAAGGTGAAGTAGTTGCAAAGTTATAGTTAGTAGAATGTCTAAAGTGGACCATCGGAATATCGTGTCTGCCAAATGCATAAGTAATGGAAATTTTGGATTAAATACTTTTTTTTTTAGTACAATGAGGATGCATTTTCACTAGTGGTCTCACAGACTTTTGAACTGTATATTGTGGCTCCAAAACCAAAGTCTGAATGTCATTGCATTACAAACGAAATATTTAACCAAATGCCAGCTGTGCTCAAATGCTCCACAGGTTTTTCACAGAGCCATTTTTGCAATGACGTTTGACCAACTGGTGTATTGGTGATTTTTAGTGGATGCATGAAGTCCGTTCTTCTCAAGCTCACACAGGTGTCCGAGCAAAAGATGGTGGCTGTGCATGAATATGAGGGTCATGAAGAGCAGCACAAGAATGGACAGGGAAGAGAGGGTGACGCACACGTATCCATCTGATTCAGATGTCCTTGGACGGTGTGGTCATAGTGGACTCCGTCGAGCAAGTTCTGTATCCAGTAGTCTGGTACGGGCGGCATATGGGCATCTGATGTGCCACAGATGCTCACATGTGCAGACACTCCTCGCACTGCAAGATTTTGGGCTGAAATAGTTGAAATACCACTCGTATACTCCTCGTAGGGAAACAACGGCCCGTACTTGTAAGTGATCCAATAGTGACTCATTAGAAACTTCTATAAATACTAGTCGTCCTTTAGTTATTGAAGTTTGCTATTCAAGTAGTATTGAATAGTGCGAATTTCAGTTTTTTTAGTAACATTGGTAACATTTTTACAATACGTTTCTATTTGTTAACATTGGTTAACTACATTAGTTGACATGAACTAACAATGATAAAATACATCTAAAGCATTTATTAATCTTAGTGTTAATTTATACATTTACTAATACATTATTAAAATCAAATATTGTTTCTGTTAATCTTGTTGGTAACACTTTACAATAAGTTTTCATTTGTTAACATTAGTTGCTGTTATTTCTACATTTACTACTAATACATTATTCAAATCAAAAGTTGTATCTATTAACAGTAGTTAATGCACTGTGCATGAAGAAACAATAAGGAATTGTATTTTTATTAACTAACATTAACACAGATTAAAAAAATATATATTTCTCATAGTTAGTTTGTTAAAATGCATTAACTAATGTTAACATATTATTGTAAAGTGTTATTTAATAGACCTAAGCTAACATCAACTGACAACAGATGCATTTTTTATTAATTAATGTTAACAAAGATTAATAAATACTGTAAAATGTATTGTTAGTTAATGCCTAAACTAACGTTAACTAATAGGAACACTATTCTGACTAATCATTAAACAAATATAAACAATTGTAATTAGTGAGATAAGAAATGTTGGTTACACTTTATTTTAAGGTGTCATTGTTACAGTGTAATTATATATTTTAGGTACTGACTATATATTAATTAACAACGTGTACTTTACTATATAGGGTTAGGGTAGGATTAGGGTTTGGTTTATGGTTAGTTGCATGTACATAAATGTAAACTGTACATGTAAAATATGTAACAACGATTCTGTAAAATAAAGTGTTACCGAAATGTTACTAGTAGCCCACTGTAAAAATATATATGTATTGTTGGATTAACTTAAAAAAGCAAGTAACCTGGTTGCCTTAAAATGTTGAGTTCAATGAAATTAAAAATTTGAGTTAATACAATAAAGGGGATTTGTTTAATCAAAAGAAACTCAAAATATGATGTTATCTGAACCACATAAATGATCTAAGATGATTTGACAAAAGAGAAAATGTTGTGATAACAATAATGAATATATGATACTGTTAAAAAAGAGTTGTAAAAGTTGTAAATAAAACAAAAAGTATAATAGCCTATACTGTCTACTTCAAAACTGCACGTGTAATTCAGTGCGTTACTTTGTAATCATTTGTTTACTAGCAATTTATGAGTGAAAATTGTTGGGATTTACTGTATAGTTATACATGCCTTTGCTGATAGTAACATAAAAAGAAACTACTTTGCCTATTAAGGAATAAAAGCTGAAAGGGCTTGATGCAGATCTTCTGTCACGCGTTTCTCCGGCTCGCATTAGCGGTGGCAGAGGAGCGGCCCGTCTCGTGCTCCGGTCTGTCTTTGAGCCAGTAGAGGAGCCACGTTACCATCGCCGACACCATAGCGAGGATGCTCGCGACCGACAGACAGAGGGGTCCCGCGGGCGAGGGCGGCCCGCCGTGGCTGTGCACGAATATGAGGCCCATGAAGAGCAGCACGAGCATGGAGAGCAAGGAGAAGATGACGCACACGCATCCGGTGGTCAGCGCGAGCCGCCTGCAGTTGCGGCAGCTCTCGTAGCGCGAGACAGAGTCCTGGGACAGCGTGGTCGCGGTGGACACCGTCGTGGTGGACGGTGTCGCGTGACCCGCGATGATGGACGCATCCTCCTCGCGCCTGAGCGCCACGAGCGCCGGGTGCAGCGGAGGCGGGTGCGGCGGCAGGGCATCTTGAGGCACAGGGTCCGAGTCGATGTACAGAGGGAAGTCCTCTGTGACCTTGGTGTTGTTGGGCAGGTTCTGGATTCGATAGTCCGGAACGGACGTGCGGTGGCGGCACACGGGGCAGCTGATGCGCCACGGCCGCTCCTCGCACAGTTGCAGCGCGTGCAGGCACTCCTCGCAGAACGTGTGCAGGCACTCCAAGATCTTGGGCGCGCGACGGTCGAGGTCGAAATAGTTGTAGCAGATTTTGCACTCGTACTCCTCGTAGGGAAACGCCTTTGGTGTCGGGAGACCGGGCGGCTCCGACCCGTTAGCTGCTGCGTCCGCCGCTGCCATGGCATCTCGCGCTGCCTCACATCATCGACACAATGGGCGCGAGGCAGTCACGCGAGCCGCCTTTTCTTCTCTTTATCCTGTCAGCGAAAGCCCGTGCTCCCGTTAAACCCGGACATTTTTGTGTAAGGCCCTGTTCGTTTAGTCTCCGTGCTCGCTGAGTAGCCTAAATAATTAACCGTATCGTTCCAGTCCGGAAGGGAGTGATGTAATGCTCTCATCCAGAACCGATGTGTGTCTACGAACGAGAGGTGCGGGACGCGGGAATCACACCTCAATCAAAGCATCACACACGCGCGCGTACGGGTCAAACGGCACGAGCCTTTGGATGCCGTTTACGTCAGTAAATTTAACTCCTTTTTTGCTGTCCAAAAATCTGGGTGTTTTCTTCCATAAAACATACCCGTCTACATGGACATGGAAGCTGGTCATTTAACCGTGTTTAATCCCCATTGTGAGTCATTTACCTGTTGTTGTCATGGAAACTAAGGATAACCCAGAAACAGGTGACTTGCCCGCTATTTCAGGTTCATTCATTCCCAGAGTGTTCATAATCCCTCCATTCAATCAATGAAATTTTTTCATGTGACAACTAGGGGTGTCCCTTGTGTGTTGTTATATTGGATAAAATATAAAACTCACAATTTTAAAAGATAGAAGTCGATTTTTTTTGCCATGTTTCTAGGTGCTAATGGTGAAAAACTGTTTTAACAGCACAAACACCACACTCTCAGAAAAAAAGGTACAAAAGCTGTCACTGGGGTGGTATCTTTTCAAAAGATAGCCAACACTTTTGTTCTTTTTAGGTACTAATATGCACCTTTAAGATACCAATATGCACCCTTTAGTACAAAGTGATGTTTTATTAACACATTTCGGGAGGAGCACGTTCAGATAATTAAACCTAATTAAACACGAGTGGAGCATATTAAGTTAATCAATTTAATCAACGATAAGAGGTGCATATATACAGCAGATTTACCTCCTTTCGGGGGGGTTGGGGATACTCTGGGTTCGGGAGGCCGGAGCCTTCCCCCGGACAGCACGCCAAATACGCATAACCTTTACTCTATTTAATTTGATGTAAGTGTGAACTCGTGAAAGTGTACCTTTTGAAAAGGTAGCCTACCGCCACAGTGACAGCTTTTGTACCTTTTTTTTCTGAGAGTGCAGGGTCCAGTTGTTCAGGAGAAATATGATGGTTATTAGATTTGATGAAATCTTGAAAATGGGTTGAATAAAGATTCTGAAATCACATAATCCAGTATTGGTTTGGATCTGGATTAGTACCTTTGATACCTTTGATCCCCAAAAAACAGGATTATCCTGATCCCAGGTTATGTGGTGAAGTTCAGAAACAAAATGTAAGCTAATAAAACTTTAAAACTGGTCAAATAATGCACATTATATAATACACACACATTTATACATATTTTAGACTTGATTTGTTTAAGTTCACAAACACCTAGGGCCAGTTGTTCAAAAGTAATTTGATTGGATTTCGGCTATCAGATTGGATCAAATCTTGAAAATGGGTTGTTCAAAGAAAAAAAAGGATTCTGAAATCAGATTAGATCACAGAATCCAATCTTGGTTTTGATCAGTTTGTGTTGTTAAAAACTTTTCTAGTAAGATTAGAATCAGGATTATACTGATCCCAGCAGAAGGATGGATTGCAGGAACATAAATTTAATAAAACTTTGTATCATGTAATAAACACTCACACATTTTTTATTTTGCTCTTGATTAGTTTAACTGTTAAAGTAATAAATTAGAAGTAGACATTAGGATAAGCCTTTCAGTAGCAGTAAAGTAAAAAAGAGACTTTGGCGCCACAAAATAATCCCCAAACAGTTGTAACTATCAAAAAAATAATAATCATTTAAAGTGTTTTTTAATCACAGTTTGTAAACTACATTGGCACAATCATAAGAGATGAATCAAAGTGAAGAGAGCGAACGCAACGTTTCTTGGGTGAACGCTACACAAAACTTTTCTGAGAGAACAATGCAAAAGCATTGACCCCCCCCCCATTTCCTATTTTTCCCATCACCATGTTCCTTTAGGGGCTCCGTAGAGCACTAGTAATCCAGATTTGGTCATCTGAAAAAGTGTGTATCTGGATCAGGGCGATCCAATCCAATTTTACTTTGAAAAACCAGCAAAAAAAGTCAAATGAATTACCTGATCCTGGATAGCAAAACATGGGATTTCCAAATCCAGATCATTCTGATCCAGATTAAACTCTTTGAACAAATGGCCCTAGGCCATTAAGCCTTTCGGTAGCCTACAGTGAAGTAAAAAAGAGATTTTGGAGCCACAAAATAATCCCCAAACAGCTAAACATCAAACTTTTATATTTAATTTAAAGGCACAGTATGTAATTTTTGCCATTAGAGGTCGCTTATTCAAAACAAAGGCGTAGCTTGATGACACCGTGAAAGAGCATGGAATCATGGGAGAAATTATGTTCATGGATGAGCTAATGTATTAAAATTTTATCAATGTTACTGTGGTATGAAGCAGGGCGGGGCCGAGAGCCGTGGGATAGGAACAAGGCCGCTGGAGCATTGCTAGAGACAGATAGCTGTGTGAAACACCGGCCACGAGTTCCAATGAGAGCAGCAGAGCTTTTATTGTCTGCATATACGTAACTCCCTATAACTCCTCTCGTTCATGCGTATGTGGGGTAATGAAGCACTGTTTTACTTGGTTAAAACAATCATACTAAATGCATTTGAGTGTGTTGAAAGTTACTCTGTGCGTTAGCTCGGTGGCTGGTATGAGACACTTGTTGCACACTGCAGTAAGCTAGATCGATATTAGAATATCATATTAATAAAAGATGGATGACTTGTGTTGCTAAATGGCATGCGATTAATTTTTAAATACATGCTGTATTACTATTACTACAAATGAAGCGCTTTCTGATTATGCTATGTTAGCCATGCACTTGACAAAGTAGTGTTGTCTCTGAGGCATGGGACAAATGTTATACTCGAGGTGAATCAAGAAAACGAGATTCAAACATTAAGACTAACCGTGTTAAGCTATAATATAATAATTCATTTTCTGTCGATGAATGTATTCAAACAGTTGCTCACCTGTCTAATAAAACATAATACATTAAAGCGTCTTTGATGTTTCCATGGTTTCTAGGAAATCAAGGGTAAAGGGTATTTTTTACTTTATGTACCTTTAAATTACTAGATTTTATCAATAAATAATAAATCAATAATAATCAAAATAACTCACAATTTCATGCATAACCCTTTTAATTCAGCTCAAAATATCTTACATTGGGTGTCTCTGCCAACCTCTTGTGGAAAAATAATAATATAATATGATATTTCATGACTCTTGCCACTAGATGGCCTTATAGCTCTATATGGAGAAAATGAGCTGTTCCGCTGGGTCCTAAAGTCAGTTCTCAAGTTTGTCTCTTTAGTATGCATTCAGATACACATTATAAAATATTTTTTTGCCAAAGTTTTAGCATTTTTAGTTTTAATTTTGAGCATTTTTAGGTTTTTCTATGTGTACTGAAGCATTCCTTGCATTCCATTCATTCCTAAGGGGGTCAAATTGACCCGCGAGGGAAGGATTTGTTATTTTTTTAAATTTCAACCGCAAAACTCCTCGAATCCAGTAAATTTTTTTGTGTGTGTATTCGTGGTTCAAGTGAGACAAAAGTCCTAGGGTCTTAGACCACCCAGATGAAAATGACTTCAAAATGACCCGAGGGCAAGGAAACATTTGGGATAATATAAGTACATGTAACAGAAGCCAGCTAGTAGTCGCTGTGTGAGTAAACCTCACTCCTCTGATCTCGAGACACTCTAGCGACTGACACTAGAGGTTGCAGCCTTTAGCCTCCTTGTTAGAGCAACCGACTCTCATGCCGGCAGACACGGGTTCGAGTCCCGCTTGGAGCGGGCAGTTCGAACAGGAGGGGTTATACATACACAGGTACACATTGTGTAAATACTGAATAAAGTCAAAAGTGCCTGAGCTTGATCAGAACTTTCCTATAGGGTAACAAGGGCCACACTGTTTAATTTTGTCATTTCATCTGAATATCAACATTTGTGAGAAACTGTTCTGAGGTTTGTGTCTTTAGGAAATTGTGATCTATGACATTGTATATTACGTTGAATATCAACTTTTTTTGTGTGTATTTGTTAATGAGGGACTTGTGGACACATTGGATTTGTGAAGTAAAAGTTATAGTTTTTATTTTGAAGTAAAAAGATAAAATTAGACCCTTGGTGTAAGATGACCCCCCTATGCCCACAATTATTCCTAACCTAGGTAGTGCACAAAATCTTAACCCTCTTACATGTTGTAGCCTAACAACTAACAACTTATTCCCTATAATAACACATTGGCTGATGCATCACCATCCTGCTAAACTTGTATCTCAATATGTTACAGTTTAAAAGTAAATCCACATTGTTCTTAAGGGGGGCATCTTCTCCCGCCATGCTACCCTATGTCCTTAACCCTTAATAATATTAGCATATTTATTTGTTTAAATGACATCAAACTATATTTTCCATGTTAGCCAATAAAAAATAGCCATGAGCTTTTACGTCAGCACACTTTTTACGCTCAGTCACCTGCAGCTGTAAAACACACCTGTGAACGCGCACGGGCTGGGTGCGGAAGCCAGAGCTTAAACTCCGCGCGGACATGTGGGGGGTCATCTCGTACCTGAACAGCCCCGAGCTGGTGGTCGGCTTCCAGCGGGGCTGCGGCTTGGTTCTGAGAGAGACCTGCTCGTTTATTACTCAAAACGGATGTATAAACGCCAATGGATCAGATAAGGACGGTCCGGTCACGACCCACCGGCGCAAAGCGGAGCAGGTGGCGAACGGGACGTCATGCGCGCACGACAGTAACTCCAACTATAAATGCGGCAGTTCACAATATAAAAACAAAGTGAGTAAATCAGATTTAAGAGACGCTCTTCATTCAGCTGTATTAAGATGTTACGTTTGCCCTAATGCAGAGCGTTTCCTAACAAACGCCAAACGACAAGATTTTCCTGTTTCTCTGGTTGGTTTAGACTAGAGGTTTATTAAACAAATTGATATCTCAACATCATTTTTGTTTCTAATATACAGTAAGCTGTGAATTGAAAGATAGTCAGGATGTCATTCAAATCTTTATGATATACCTTGCATTAATAACATACTTCAACAAAAATATTAAATAATAATACTTATACCATATCAGTGGTTAATGTGGATACAAATTTTGTAAATGTGTATATTCATCATTTGAGAGAACTATGAAAGTGTTACATTTTTGTTTGATATGTGATGGAGCACAGATAAAAAGAGTGCCTTCCAAAATATTGAAACAATATTGGAAAATGAAGTTTTATATTTGAAGACTTAAGAAGCAAAAACCTCTAAGTCCGTCTGACATTTTTCGGTTACACTTTATTTTAGGGTGTCATTGTTACGGTGTAATTATATAGATAAGTAATATTAATGTAATATTAATTAACAACTTGCTATAGGGTTAGAGTAGGATTGGGGTTTGGTTTAGGGTTAGTAGGGTTAGCTCCTATATTTAGGTTCAGTAATTTCACTTTAATGGCAATTAAAAAGGTTATTAGTCAGTTATTGAAATGCCTTATTTTGCAAAAATGTCAAAAATTAAAAACATAAAAATGCTAATTTAAAAGAAAAACAGTTTTTGCATTTGAAGTCAAATTGACCCGCGAGGGAAGGATTTGTTATTTTTTTTATTTCAACCGCAAAACTCCTCGAATCCAGTACATTTTTTTGTGTGTGTATTCGTGGTTCAAGTGAGACAAAAGTCCTAGGGTCTTAGACCACCCAGATGAAAATGACTTCAAAATGACCCGAGGGCAAGGAAACATTTGGGATAATATAAGTACATGTAACGGAGGCCAGCTAGTAGTCGCTGTGTGAGTAAACCTCACTCCTCTGATCTCGAGACACTCTAGCGACTGACACTAGAGGTTGCAGCCTTTAGCCTCCTTGTTAGAGCAACCGACTCTCATGCCGGCAGACACAGGTTCGAGTCCCGCTTGGAGCGGGCAGTTCGAACAGGAGGGGTTATACATACACAGGTACACATTGTGTAAATACTGAATAAAGTCAAAAGTGCCTGAGCTTGATCAGAACTTTCCTATAGGGTAACAAGGGCCACACTGTTTAATTTTGTCATTTCATCTGAATATCAACATTTGTGAGAAACTGTTCTGAGGTTAATTGATCTAATTTTTTTGTGTCTTTAGGAAATTGTGATCTATGACATTGTATATTATGTTGAATATCAACTTTTTTTGTGTGTATTTGTTAATGAGGGACTTGTGGACACATTGGATTTGTGAAGTAAAAGTTATAGTTTTGAAGTCTTCATTTTAAATATCTATGTCAACTAAGAACGGCTTGTGATTCCTGTTTGTGGTTTGTTGATGTGATGAAGCAGTTTATTCAATTTCTCTGTGTACAGGATCATCCCAGGACTCATTATGAGGTGAGGAACTGGCTTTTTTACTTCCTGTTTGTGACGTCGTCCACTCTGGGACATGAAGTGTTTTACATCACCTTTCTGCCCTGCATCCACTGGAACCTCGACCCCTTCCTGTGCAGGCGACTCGTCAATGTGTGGGCTGTGAGTGGCTGAGAAAAACACACACACACACACACGTTCTTGTACATCTATCTTTGTGAGATCTACAATGCAATCTCTAGCTCCTTACCCTAACCCTACCCATCACAACTAACTGCCTAACCCAAACCCTTATCCTAAACCGCACACACATATACACACACACACCCTGTGATTAAAAATGCTAGACTCATTATACCGTTGGGTCTTTATCCACAATAGAATAGACAGAAATCAAAAGTCTTTAACAAAATTTAATTAGTTTACATAGTTTCCACAGCAACAGCATCAAACTGCATTTGAATGGTTCACCTCTTTAATCCAGGTAGCTATTTATAATGAACTACATTTAACATGAGAGGTGAAGTTATTCATGTTTTCAAAGTAACAAACCAGGCTTATCATTAACCATTAAAGCAATTTTGTTTCTTGAAAATAAATAAACGTTAACTGAAAAAAACTTATTTTATTTTTGCTAGTTGCGAATGCAACATTTCAATTTCTTGAGAGCCAACTTCCAATAAATGTATTAATTTGTCTTAAAAAAAGCAACCGTATAGCAACACCCTAGCAAACATCTAGAATACCTTAGCAACCACATAGCAACACCTTAGCAACCAGCCTGAGTACCCTAGCAACCACATAGCAACACCCTAGCAACCAGCCAGAGTACCCTAGCAACCACATCTGTTTTCTGACAGACTGTATTGACTTCAAAACCATCAAACTTTAAACTTCAAACTACTTCTTTTTTATCTAGTTTAACTTAAAGCACTAAAAAAAAACTAAAAAAAAAAAACTATATATATATATATATATATATATATTTTTTTTTTTTTTACGAAAACACAACAAAATAACTGAAATTTTAACTAAAATGAACCCTTGTGCTGTGTTGAAAACCACCTACCACCTGTAACACCTTTTGTGTCCCCGGGTAAAAATGACCGTTCTTTTAAAAATTGCTTGTAAATCGCTTGTTATGAGATTATATTATAAATATTGGATTTAATTGTTTTGTCAACTTGTTTTCTTTCAGTTAGGACAGGCTTTGTATTTATTTTTGGAACTGATTGATTGTAGGCCTCATTGATCTGAGCTTATGCACCTCAGTTTATGTGTGATTATCAGCATTATTTGTGGATACATTTGTTAATATTCAGCAAAATATGGAGAGAAAAAAATGCACTGTTGATCACACTATAGTCTACTTTAATGTTTATTTTTAAATGCTTTTATTTTGTTCAAAATGGCACAAAGTCACACTTGTGGTGTTCCCGGTCAAAAATGACAGACCGAAGTGTAACTCACAAAAATCCTCTATTTTTGGGGAAGTAGTTATACGCTGGGTGAGTAAAGTCAGTAAGTTTTAGTCCAATGCAGTATTGTTAACTAGCATTTTTGGGAAAAAAGAAAATCCTCTCTGTGTCAAAATGACCTGAACACAACACGAGGGTTAAAATGAGAACAGAAGATATGAAAATAACAACTAATTTGGATTCAAAATATTAATAATGCTGACAAAAAAGTACCAGAATGTTCCATGTTTGGGAATCAAGTATGCTATTATCAACAACAGTACTTTTTTGTATTTCCCTTTTGCCTCATTCACATCTAATTTCTCTCTCTCTCTCTCTCTGCAGGTGGTGATGTATATTGGGCAAGTGATGAAGGATATTTTAAAGCTGCCCCGTCCTCCGTCGCCCCCTGTGGTCAAACTGGAGACGCGTGTGGATGCGGAGTACGGATTGCCATCCACACACGCCATGGCAGCAACAGCCATCTCATTCACGCTGCTTCTCAGTGCTCACGAGAGAGTAAAGGTCAGACACACACTCGACTCGAGAACCTTTTGAATGTGGCTTGCTTTTGCATAGTTTACTGAAGGGGCGTGGTCATCTGTCTCCATCAGTCAGCCCAAGTCCCGCCCACACATCTGCTGTGTGGCATCATAATGAACTCTCAGTAAATGACTGTCAGTCAGTGTCAGTTATAGATGGTGCCATCCATCAGCTTACAAACACTTGACTCTTGACAGTGTTTCCAAATATTGAGTCAATTATAAGTCCAAACCTAAACGCTTACATCTGTGCTTCTTTAGAGTCAGAGATTTTAAAACAGGCCACACAGTAACACACGTAAGCATTATAAAACTTTATTAGTGGACTTTATTAAAGTTGCATTCCTCCCTTAACCTTCTGGTGCTGCTCGCATGGCAGTTAAAAATGACATATTGTTTTAAATTATTATTTTAATGAAACTAATGTACTATATTTTAGTTTGATAATGTTTTTATTTAGTATTTTAGGGGATTTTATGGTATTAAATTATATTTATGGAATAGTTATGATCCATTTATTACCTGTTAATCACTTTTGAGCATAGACCTGAAAATGAAATATCTCGTAAATCTTGAATGCTTTGGAGCACAGATTTAAGTTTGGTCTCTTTTTAGAGAAGACAATTAGCAGATTATTGCTGAAGTCAAAGTTAAAAAAGTGAAACTAAAAGGAAAAATATATATAAAAAATATAACAGTTTAAGTTTATTATTAAATGCTATTTTATTTTATATGAAATATATATTTTCCACAACATATTTTACTCTAAAACAGTGAGGAAAATCAAAGCGTTTCTCACTGTTTATTTCACTGATTATTTTAATGAAACGAAAGTACTATATTTTAGTTTAATAATGTTTTTATTTAATAATTTGTATTTTTAGGGGATTTTATGGTACTAAATTATATTTATGGAATAGTTATGATCCATTTGTTACCTGTTAATCACTTGCAAATAAATTCAGTTTGGTCTCTTTTTAAAGATTATTGCTGAAGTTAAAAAAGTGAAACTAAAAAAAGTTATAGAAGTTTAACTTTTTATTATGAAAAATGCATAAAAATTGTTATATGAAATATATATTTTAACTGTGAGAAAATTAAAGGCATAAATGTGAAAAATGAGCTTTCAGTCAGCTTTTGTTTGGGTGCAGTACCAAACGTTTCCACTAGATGAAATTAGCTTCCAATGCGCTAATTTTTGGACCGGGAGCAATACAAGCATGACTATTTCAGGACCATTAAAACTTGTCGAATCATGTACATGATTTTGTGGTCACATAGCAAGTGCAAGTGAAGTAAAAAATTCTAAATACCAAAATGTAAAATTTTTCCGTCACAAATTACTATTATTTGAAATTAAATGAATGTACTATATTTTAGTTAGATAATGTTTTTTTTTATTTAATATTTTGTATTTTTAGGGGATTTTGTGGTACTATATTATATTTATGGAATAGTTATGTTCCATTTATTACCTGTTAATCACTTTTTGAGCATAGACTTGCAAATGAATGTCCAATTTAAACTGTCGTAAATCTTGAATGCTTTGGAGGGTCTGTGACACTTCTCAGATTAAAAGTTTAAAAAATGAAATAAGTGAAATTAAAAAAGAAAAGTTATAGAAGTTTACGTTTATTATTATGAAAAACTGTATGATGATATATTAAAAATGTAATTAAATATATATTTCCCAAAACATTTTTTACTCTAAAACTGTGAGAAAATCAAAGCCATAAATCGAAACAAGTTGTTTTTCAAATTTGAGGTTGATGGCTCAAAAAAATGTGCTTTCAGTCAGCTTTTGTTTGGGTGCAGTACCAAATGTTTCCACTAGATTAAATTAGCTTCCCATTCGTTTCCAATGTGCTCATTTTTGACCGCGAACAATACAAGTGTGACAATTTTTTTGCCAATTTTTGTGTTCACATAGCAAGTGCCCAAGCCTTTACCAAGTTGCGTACCATTCCGATGAAGTCAAAATTAAAAAAAGTGTAGATTTGCTGTTTTTCAGTATTCCTCTAGTTTATATAGGCAGCAGTTATTTTAAAAATTCTATTTTATTTCAAACAATATTATATGAGTAAGGATCAGTGTTGATATAAATATATCAAATATGATATATAATGATAAAAAATCAGAGCAGTGTCTACACTACTGTTCAGTACAATATTTTTTTTATAAATTAATACTTTTATTCAGAAATTATGTATTAAATTGATGAAAAGTGACAGTAAATACATTTATATTGTTACAAAAGATATCTATTTCAAATAAATGCTGATTTTTTTTTTATGGTTTCCATAGAAATATTCAGCAGCACAACTGTTTTAAACATTGATAATAATCATAAATGTTTCTTAAGCATCAAATCATCATATTATACTGATTTCTGAAGGATCATGTGACACTAAAGACTGGAGGAATGATGCTGAAAATCCAGCTTTGATCACAGGAATAAATTACATATAAAAAATATTCAAATAGAAAAGAGTTGGTGAGCATAAGAGACATAAGGGACTGTTAAAACATTGAAAAAACTTATTGAAAATGGTTAAACTATTGTCGCCAAAAATGACTAGCTTTCAGTTAAATTGTAAAAGGATGGACTGATTTGAAAAACGATCTATGTAAAGGAAAGCAGAGAGCTGTATGTGTATGATTTAAGAATAAAAAAGACCATTCCAGTCAATTATACATGAGCTCTACTGTCCCAGAATCCATTGAGCCCATTCAGGAAACGCTTTTTCATTAACTTCCTGTGAAAGACCCCCAGCTGACAGAGGAAAGGAGAGAGAGACAGATGGAGGGACAGGGAGACGGATAGAGTAAGACCGAACAGAGGGAGTGGGGCAGCTTCATGAATATGTGAAGACTCTTCAAATGTTGTCAGTGATTAACAGAGTCCTGAATAAAACCAGTGGGAAGAGCACATGTCAGGAGAGAAAGGGATGTTATTAGAAGAGCTGCCAGACAGAAAACACAGAGAGAGAGTAGATGAGGAAAAGATGGATGAGAGAGGATGTTTTGAGAAAGTTTTGATAAACCCCCCCCTCCATTCATATTCTTTCACATTCACATATGGCTTCTTTTGACAAATATGCTGGAATGTTGAATTAATACAGTGTTTTTCTGTCGTAGTTCCCGTTTGAGCTGGGGTTGACTGTCGCCGTGGTTCTGTCTGCACTGGTGTGTCTGAGTCGTCTTTACACCGGCATGCACTCTGTTCTGGTGAGTCTGGAAGAGAGAGACACTTTAAAATGAACATGCAATTTTGCGTTTGATATGAAAAGTGTATACTCCTGTATAATTTATATAGTCTGGATAGTCTCCGTAGATTTCACCTCTAGTTCCTTTAATAAAGCCCAGTTGAACTGGTGAATGCGAAGGCAAACATTTGACCTATTGCTCGTGCTGTTTATCATTTTAATTTAGCATTAAATGTAGCTGTTAATGTGTAGTTTTAGATTGAGATTAGCATATCACATTGCAGGTCGGCTGCCCATATAGAAATCACTTAGAACATCCTAGCAATCCCATAGCAACACATTAACAACCATTTAGAACACCCTTGCAACCAGCTAGAAACATCTTAACAACCACTTAGGGTGAATTCAGGGTGATTGGGACACTTTTTGCCATTAAGATGACTTGGAAAAAGTGTCCCAATCACCCTGAATTCACCCTACAACATCCTAGCAACTGTATCGCAACATGTTAACAACAACTTGGAGCACCCTAGCAACCGCATAGCAACATAACCTCTCAGAAAACCCTAGCAACCACATAGCAAAACATTAACAACTACTCAGAGCACCCTAGCAACTAGCAACATAACCTCTTAGAACACCCTAGCAAGTTCAACCACATAGCAAAACGTTAACAATCACTCAGTGCACCCTAGCAACCACATAGCAACATAACCTCTCAGAACACTCTAGCAAGTTCAACCACATAGCAAAACATTAACAACCACTCAGAGCACCCTAGCAACCACATAGCAACATAACCACTCAGAGCACACTAGCAACCCCATAGCAACATGTTAACCTTTTAAACATCTTTGCACCCAGCTAGAAACATTAACAACCATTCAGAACACCGTAGCAACTGCATAAAAACAAGATTACCACTCAGAGCAGCCTAGTAACCACATAGCAACATAACCACTCAGAACAACTTGCACTCACATAGCAAAACATTAACAATCCCTCAGAGCACCTAGCAACCACATAGCAACATAACCTCTCAGAACACACTAGCAACCACATAGCAAAACGTTAACAACCACTCAGAGCACCCTATTAACCACATAGCAAAATAACCACTCATAGCACACTAGCAACCCCATAGCAACATGTTAACCTTTTAAACATCTTTGCAACCAGCTAGAAACATTAACAACCACTCAGAACACCCTAGCAACCGTATAAAAACAAGATTACCACTCAGAGCACCCTAGTAACCACATAGCAACATAACCACTCAGAACACCCTAGCAACCACATAGCAACAAGATTACCACTCAAAGCACCCTAGTAACCACATAGCAAAATAACAACTCAGAACACCCTAGCAACCTTTATAGCAACATGTTAACCATTTAGAACACCCTTGCAACCAGCTAGAAACATCTTAACCATATACAACATCCTAGCAACTGCATAGCAGCACAATAATCATTTAGAACACCATAGCAACAAAACCACTCTTGCAACCAGCTAGAAAATGAGTACATTTTTCATAATAATGCCATAAAAACTGCATTATAGTGTCAGTATGACGGTAGTTGAGCTGCATGAATCTAGAATTACAGGGTCTGATACTAATTACAGAAAACTAAAGTGAATCTCTCTTCCTCTCAGGATGTGATTTGTGGCGTTGTAATTTCAGCCGTCATCATGGCCGTGTCGTACCCGTACTGGGGAACCATTGACTTCCTGCAGCTCCACAGCCCCATCTCCCCCATCGTGGGGCTGCTGCTGCCCCTCTTCCTGTCCTACAAGTACCCCGAACTAGACCATTACAGCACCACACGGGGGGACACCACCATTATTTTAGCATGCAGTGCGGGATGTTCAGTCGGATACTGGGTGAATGAGCGTTTGGGCTTGACCTTTGACCTAGGCGGGCCTTTTCCAGTGACTCTGCCACCTTTGACCATTGTGGCCTTGGGCCTCGGTGTGGCACGGTTCGTAGTGGGGTTAGTGATGCTGGTCCTGACCCGGCAGACGGTGCGCTGGGCGAGCCTGCGGGTGCTCTGCCAAATTTACGGCGCGTCTGTGAGCGATGTCAATGCACGCAGGAGGAAAGAGATCGAAGTGCCGTATAAGTTCAGCACGTATGTTGCCATCGGCCTGGTCAACAGTATGCTAGTGAACAGAGTGTTTGTGATGATGGGACTTTGGGATTTGGGAAATTCTGTGTAATTTCTCAGTGTTTGCAGGCAAGTTTGAACAGAATCACACTCCTTCATACATTCCAGTAGAGCTGCACAATTCTGGATGAATTGAGAATCACATTTTTTTTGTTTCAAACAGAGATCACGATTCTCTCACGATTCTGAACAGACAACCAAACAAAATAACAATTTACTAGAGGTTTTGACAAAATGTTAATTACGGTAGTCTATTTAAAATTTTGGATGAATGTTGTTGTTTTTGAACAAATCTCTTGAATGAATGATTACTTTCATGTTACTTTCAAAAGGCGATTTGCTCTATTTTGATCGCTACCGTAGACATCAGTATTTATATCATCAGACATCATTTCATTACTGGATGAATCAACGTTTTTTTATTATTTTTTTTTTTTTTACAAATCTCTTGAATGAATGATTCAATGACTCATTCATATATTTCTCTTGTTTCATTACTGGATAAATCAGCATTTTTTAAACAAATCTCTTGAATGAATGATTCAATGACTCATTCATAAATACTTCACTTGTTTCGTTACTGGATAAATCAGCATTTTTTGAACAAATCTCTTGAATGAATGATTCAATGACTCATTCATATATTTCTCTTGTTTCATTACTGGATAAATCAGCATTTTTTGAACAAATCTCTTCAATGAATGATTCAATGACTCATTCATATATTTCTCTTGTTTCATTACTGGATAAATCAGCATTTTTTAAACAAATCTCTTGAATGAATGATTCAATGACTCATTCATATATTTCTCTTGTTTCATTACTGGATAAATCAGCATTTTTTGAACAAATCTCTTCAATGAATGATTCAATGACTCATTCATATATTTCTCTTGTTTCATTACTGGATAAATCAGCATTTTTTAAACAAATCTCTTGAATGAATGATTCAATGACTCATTCATAAATACTTCACTTGTTTTGTTACTGGATAAATCAGCATTTTTTGAACAAATCTCTTTAATAAATGATTCAATGACTCATTCATATATTTCTCTTGTTTCATTACTGGATAAATCAGCATTTTTTGAACAAATCTCTTCAATGAATGATTCAATGACTCATTCATAAATACTTCACTTGTTTCGTTACTGGATAAATCAGCATTTTTTGAACAAATCTCTTTAATAAATGATTCAATGACTCATTCATATATTTCTCTTGTTTCATTACTGGATAAATCAGCATTTTTTGAACAAATCTCTTCAATGAATGATTAAATGACTCATTTATATATTTCTCTTGTTTCATTACTGGATAAATCAGCATTTTTTAAACAAATCTCTTGAATGAATGATTCAATGACTCATTCATAAATACTTCACTTGTTTCGTTACTGGATAAATCAGCATTTTTTGAACAAATCTCTTTAATAAATGATTCAATGACTCATTCATATATTTCTCTTGTTTCATTACTGGATAAATCAGCATTTTTTGAACAAATCTCTTCAATGAATGATTCAATGACTCATTCATATATTTCTCTTGTTTCATTACTGGATAAATCAGCATTTTTTGAACAAATCTCTTCAATGAATGATTAAATGACTCATTTATATATTTCTCTTGTTTCATTACTGGATAAATCAGCATTTTTTGAACAAATCTCTTTAATGAATGATTTAATGACTCATTCATAAATACTTCACTTGTTTCGTTACTGGATAAATCTGCGTTTTTTTAACAAATCTCTTGAATGAATGATTCAATGACTCATTCATATATTTCTCTTGTTTCATTACTGGATAAATCAGCATTTTTTGAACAAATCTCTTGAATGAATGATTCAATGACTCATTCATATATTTCTCTTGTTTCATTACTGGATAAATCAGCATTTTTTAAACAAATCTCTTTAATGAATGATTCAATGACTCATTCATATATACTTCACTTGTTTCATTACTGGATAAATCAGTGTTTTTTTTAAAAAACGAATATCTTGAATGAATGATTCAATGGCAAATACATGTTTTAAACGGTCACTTGTCGCCACCTACTGGTGTATCGATGTAATCAATATAATCGTTATTTGAAACGCCATGTTACTTTCAAAAGGCGATTTGCTCTATTTAGATTGCTACCGTAGACATCAGTGTTTATATCTGAACTATAACTATATATCCCAGTTCTGATGTATAATTATAACCGAAATAACAAAACTGTCATTGAAAAGACTGCTTGTGAAGCCGTTTCATACCTATACATTTTTCTCTGGATCAGCGACAGCGCAAACGCAGATCTGAATGTTCCGGTGTGATTTTGTCAAAGGTTTAATAGACACAGGCGAATCATTGTCGTTTAGGAGTATGAGATTGCGTGGGTGTTTGAATCGAGATCGCAATTTTTTTAACGATTAATCGTGCAGCTGTTCACATTAGTCTTTGTCCAGAAATGGCAAGCACATTTAACTTCTCGTATTTAACAGGATTTGTTAAACCTACTAGATTTTTACTAACACAAAAGTGCTTTGACTGCCTCAACTCTATGAATATTTGTCCTACTATTATTTTTTTACCATATAGTTATGCATTTGATATTTATTACAAAATACTAAAGAACATACTTATGACATTCAGGATGTGTGTTTATGAGCTTTTACAGATGTGGTGAAGGAAATTAATAAACACAGTAAAAACGGCTTTGAGAAAGCGTCTTGCCTCTATTTCTCCATCTGTTTGTTTTGGATTTTTTAAAAGTGTTGATGTGCTGAGGAGTGTTTGCTCTGTAAACGGTTTAACAGTTCATGACAAACACTACAGAAACCACAACCACGCCTCTCATGTAGCCACAAACCCTCACAAATGCAGTGTACACACAGACCATCCTTCCACACACAACATAAAGCTCATCATAATAGCCTCTAATCACTTTCCCTCTTACAATTGTAGTTCAGACACTGAAGACATACACATTTAGACACACTGGCTTTTCACATTTAGAACAATATTAAAGTCATTAAATACATGAAACAACAAATAGTATGGGAACCTATATAAACAGAAGCGTTTAGTGTTTTAATATCATGAAACACACGTTCAGTCAAATGCATGCAAACGTTTGTCTGCTAGCGTATACAGTATCTGCTGGAAATCAGGTGGAGCGTCTCTCGTGCACTGACCTGTCTCATAACCTGTTAAACCAGACACTTCCTCTCACCTGCCATCTCAAACCACACACACACATTTTGGCTTGTTAATCAGTGATCTGGACTGTTTAATGATTTACAGCTGAAATATATTCACATACACAAGACACTTTCAATATACCTGTGATTAGTTGAAGTCGACAGCAGACGTTCTAGCATCAGTGCTGTTGGAGTTGTTCAACACCCTGATACACATACTGACACGCTCAACATGCTTTTAACAGACATGCAGGTAAACACACCTTCATTCTGCATTCAGCCATGATAAGATCCATTAGCTCACTATCTCAGTGTTATTTACTGCCTACTTAGTCTGTGATTCCTCTTCTGTGAGGAGGGTGAAAGGAGCATGGGTTGACAAATATCATCACTTAACTCCTTTCAGCGTGAAGATTTTGGGTTCAACTTAATATTATTGTATAAAGGAAAGTGTATATTATAGGTGCTATAGCCTAATTGGTCTTGCCAAGATTCTCATATTTTTAAAATCCATCTGTCTGTCTGTCCATCCTATTGTTTAACCCTTGTGATGTCTTAACCTTTTGTGTTCCCGGTCCAAAATTACCAGCCTTTTGAAAATTGCTTGTAAATCGACTGTTATGCTATATTATCACCAAATAATGGATTCAGTATTGTTTTCTTTCAATTAGCACAGGTTTTGTATTTTTGTATTTTGTACACCTCATTGATCTGAGCTTATGCACCTCAGTTTTTGAATGAACAAAAAAAAAAAGCATTATTTGTGGATAAATGTGTCGATATTCAACAAAATATGGGGAAAAAAATGCAGTTTATCACACTAGTATGCTTTAATGTTTAACCAGGAAGTTTGTTTTGAAATGCTTTTATTTTGTACAAAATGGTAGTCACACTTGTGGTGTTTGCGGTAAAAAATGGCATGCCTACAAAAAATATAGCTTATATATCTCATTATGGTATATTATCACCAAATATTGGATTAAATCTTTTTGTCAAGTTTTTTTTTTTTTTTTATTATGACAGGTTTTGTACTTAATTTTGAAACTGATTGATCATAAGCCTCATTGGAATCACAAATTACAAAAATTCTCAAAAGAAATTGGGCAAATAGTTATAACCCTGGGTGAGGGTATAACTACTAATGAGTTTTAGTCCAATGCAATAAGGCTAACTAACATTTTCAGAGGGAAAAAAACCTTGCATGACTGCTTGATATACACCAAATACATGCAAAAACCAACAAATGTTGACAGTTTTGGTTTATTCATTCATATTTATTTGTTTTTATGTTGTAAAATGTGCTGGACATAGACATACAGCCGTGATGTTTGATATATGAATAACATACTAGCAGTGAACAAGCTAAGGTTTATTAAAACAGTGATTTATTCTGAACATACAGTAACACATGCCGTTGTGACTAACGCATTCTCCTAAAGAAGAAGAGCCAGTAATGTGTGGTTGTAGCTTCTGAAGGAGGAGCGAAGTCATTGACCAAAACTGTTGGGTGTGGCATTATGAAGATAATTTGCATTATGACATCACAGGAAGGGCTCTATATCAATATCGATGGCAGAACAGGGCATGGTCAGCTCAAAACGACTGATGACATCAGGGTGAAGGACCCCGAGGTGTCCGATGCTTTTGCCACGTGAAAAGATCTCAGCACAGCGGCCAGGGAAGAAGGTGGAGTCTGTAAGAAATTATAAATTAAATTAAATAGTACTCTTAATCTTTGGAACAAGGTTTTTTGTATTATTATTAAGGAGTGACTATTTACACTCCACCTACTGACGTCTGGTTGGGCCAGAGAAAATTAAAGAGGATGCTGAATTGTCAACAGTAGCAGTAGTGGAGGGGTAGAAACTTTTGATGCAAATCGACCCAAATTCGAATCTGCCTTCTGCCAAACTCGCTCTATTCCCTTTTCCCATCACATATCAGATCGGAAAGGCGTTTATTTTCAACAAAAATTAATAAAATACAAGTGGAAATAAAGTGTCTAACGTGTGTTTAATAATAAAGTGTTTAGGGTTAGCGGTAGGTATAGGGAGGGCTTTATTGTCCCAATAAGGCGGCATCCATTTAATAATTTAAATCATAAAAATAATTTACCTTCTGTTGTTATTATTGCATATCATTTCATGTACAACAACACTGAGGTGCAAATAGTATCTGCCACTATTTATAAGTATAAATAGCATCTAACTACTGTTTACAACCTATAGTGAAGAAAATACTGATAGAATCTATTGCTATCCTTCCCTTGGGTCATTTTGACCTGAAACTGTCAAAATAATAATAAAAAAATGAGTGTTCATCGGAGTGGTCCAAGACCCTAGGAATTTTGTCCTACTTGAATACACACAAAATGTACTGGATTCAAGGAGTTTTATGGTTGAAATTTAAAAAAGTAACAAATCTTTCCCTCGCGGGTCAATTTGACCCCCTTAGGAATGAATGGAATGCTTCAGTACACATAGAAAATGCTAAAACTTTACCAAAAAATTATTTTATAATGTCTACACGTGTATCTGAATGCATACTGAAGAGATAAAAACTCGAGAACTGACTTTAGGACCCAGCGGAACAGCTCATTTTCTCCATATAGAGCTATAAGGCCATCTAGTGGCAAGAGTCATAAAATATCATATTTTATTTTTTTACACAAGAGTTCGGCAAAGACACCCAATGTAAGATATTTGAGCTGAATTAAAAGGGTTATAAATGAAATTGAGTTATTTTGAATTTAAGTTAAGGCAATGTGAAGAATATGCTTAAACTATTTATTATTTTTTGATAAAATTAGTAATAAAAAATAAAATGGATACATAAAATAAAATAAAAATCTCCAAAAAATTGCATTTAAAAAATAGAAAAAAATGATCAAAATGGAATAAAATTAAGTTTAACTTTAGGGCTTTGGGTCATTTTGACCCACGAGTGCAAATAGCCGCTATTATTATTAGTCAACTTCGGTTATATTCAAAACTAATTTCTTTACTTTATTTTAGCTTTATTTTAATGAAAAAACTATTTGTTGGTTTCATGACATTTTAAACAGTCTCTTTAAGCCTTTTCCATCCAAAATAAAAGGAAATGAGCATCTGACTGTCCAGTAATAAAAAAGTCCCAATAAAAGAACTATAACACTTCCCATTTTGCTGAACTACTGCTCGCACATAAACACTATTAAATATTAACCATTCAAATAAATCTTTGAATATGACTCAGAGCTCATAAAACAGAGACTGTGTGCACAGATTGATCTCACTCAGAGGATCAGAGGAAGGACACCATGTCGACTTTTAACATTTATGACTCACCCTCTGCCGCTTGGATGTGGTATCCTTGGTTACGGCCTGGTTTGACATCCAGCAGCTGCATGACCCGGTCCAGAAGTCCATGGATGACTTCAAACCCCGGGCTCTTGTTGTAGTAAACGGCACAGAGACGCCTGTTGTTACGGGCTCCTACATCTGCGAGACAGATCAAGTTCAGAGACCGTTTGTTAGCATGCATTACTTGATTTGAGGACGTCAAACACACCTTTTGTTTCATCCTTCAGGACGACGTCTGAAATCTCGAACAGTTTGAGAGGAAGGGGCATCTTCCTGTTGGCAGAGACCGTTTTCAGGAGGCCAGCAAGAAGAGAGGTGCGTGCCACCTAGAGGGGTTTAGTTAGTCTGAGTTACTACTAAATGATTTAAACTTGCAAAAGCACCCACTAGTGGACAAATGTGAGAGATAAAGTCCATAAAGTTTTTTTTTTGTGGATGGCGTGTTACCTGAAACTCTGCAGTCTTTGGGTTAGAGATGTGGACAGCTCTGGTTTCTGCTATGTTTTTCCCGAGTTTATCTGCGATATCTTCTTGTGAACACTACAGAGAGAGGGGATAAAGGCTATTTTAAAAGGAAAACAATATAACACACAAATAATGCAAAGACAAAAATAAAATGAACATTATGTTGTCCTTGTGGCTGAACGCAAAAAAATATATACAGCAATCAATGTTGTAATTTGTTTGTGAATCAGACTTTTATGGGCAGCCCTTTAAAGTTGGCATGAAATGAATCAGAAAAAAAACCTATTTTCTAAGTGCATGTTATTCATAATTTTTTTAAAAGTATACTTATTTATAAGTATTGACTTTTTACCTTTTAATATTATAGTAATGTATCAACTGACAGGGTTTCCTGTATAGTTTACAGCATTAGTTGAGAGTTTGGATTCCTTACTGAACCTGATATATATCCAAACACACCGATACTGAATCAAATTGAAATCAAAATCGAGGTTGTGGTATGTGTGTTTACCCAGTCCTAAAAAAATTAAGACAATTTACATACACAAATCTTGTAAAAACTGCCCATTTAATTCTAATGCTCAGATAGAGGGTGGAATATGGGGGGAAATGCAAAAAATATGCTTAATATAAGAGAAAGGAGTGATTTCTAACCAGAGCGAATGTCAGAGCTTCAGTAAACCCGGCGGCTGCAAGGTCTTGCCTCAGTAACTCTGTCAGTTTATTTAGAGGGAGCTGCAAATACAAAAACACACCATAACATCAGCACTGAACCTTTAAAATGATCTCAGTGTAATTGCTCAGAATGAGTGTTTTTCGGGCGAACCTGATTGGCTACTGTGTAAGTGCGTGGCGTGCTCCTGATGATGTTGTTGAAGCCGTACGCTATGGCAGCATCCTCCATGATGTCACAGGCGTGGATGACATCAGAGCGTGTGGGCGGGATCTCAACCTGGATCTGATCGGCCTCACCGCTGATCTCCGACTTCAAACACATCCGGGTCAGCAGCTGAGCGATACTTTCTGCTGATTGACTGAGAAAGAGCACAGAGAGTGTGATCAGTGTTCAATCTACTGACCGAACCTGAGAAAGGAAGAAGTTAAAGCTCAAACTCAGTTCCTGATGGACAACTGTCCTGCAGAGTTTAGCTCCAACCCAAATCAAACACACCTGAAGCAGCTAATCAAGGGCTGTGTCCGAAATCGCCCCCTATACCCTCATTTACTATTCCCTACATTAGTCCACTAATATTGTCGACTTGAAGGAGTGAATGAGAACGAGTAAATTCAGACACTGAATGTGCCGGAAGGGCTGCCGCTTTTGCATAGTTTGTGCTTGCTTTTTTATAATCATTTGTAACTTAGCAAACTGGCAGCTCCAGAAGTAATGAAAAGATTTATCTTGAAGTCCGTCATGGAAACTAGTATGAAACATCTTCTGGTCAGATGCGGGAATTCATTCGGCACAACCCTCACAGTGCATTATGGGTATTCTCTGGCCGTTGAGTGTACATCGGTTGTACACTCGTTATTGCGGTGCATTATGGGATTGAATGCATGCACTCGATAACGCCCACTATGGTTTTGGACACCATTACAAATGACTGTTGCTTCATATAGTGCCCTTTTTAATAATAATAATTTGTTACATTTATATAGTGCTTTTCTCTGCTCTCATAGTGCTTTACATGAAAGGTGGGCATCTCCTCAACCACCACCAATGTGCAGCATCCACCTGGATGATGCGATGGCAGCCATAGAGTGCCAGAACGCAAACCACACATCAGCTTATTGGTGGCCAATAAGCCAATCAGTATATGGGGATCATTAGGAGGCCATGATGGACAGTGGCCAAAGAGCAGATTTGTCCAGGATGCCAGGGTTACACCCCTACTCTTTTTTTTTTTTCCCGAAGGACATCATGGGATTTTTAATGACCACAGAGAGTCAGGACCTCAGTTTAATATCTCATCCAAAGGACAGTGCTTTTTGACCATATAGTGCAGTGTCCCCATCACTATACTGGAGCATTATGACCAACACAGACCACAGGGTGAGCGCCCCCTGCTGGCCTCACTAACACCAGCAGCAACCTAGTTTTCCCAGGAGGTCTCCCATCCAGGTACTGACCAGGCTCAACCCTGCTTAGCTTCAGTAGGCAAGCAGTCTTGGGCTACTTACTGATGTGGCTGCTGGCAATTTAAGGGTATAGGGTGCGATTTCAGACAACTTCCAAGCAGGTGTTTTAGAAAGTCTGCAGGACAGTGGCCCTCCAAGAGCGGATTTTGACATGAGCTCAAACGTTTAAAATGTACTCACTCGATCCCAACTTTTTTGTTGATGAAGTCCCCAGACAGTGTCTCCGTCCTGTACGCCAGCTCCTAATGTCAGCAAATAACAGAACGATTTACAAAAAAAAAAAAGACCATTTATTTTAAGCTTTGTTCCTTAAAGCCAAGAGAATGTTATTTTTAATCTGGGTTTAATATTTAGTCCTGTATACAAGTTAAGCTCTATCAACAGCATCTGTAGCACATCAATTATTTGGACCGTTTGGAATAATAATAATAATAATGCTTTCATTCAGCAAGGATGCATTCAATTTATCAAAAGTGACAGTAAAGACGTTAATAATATTACAAAATATTTCTATTTCAAATAAATGCTGTTCTTTTGAACTTTTAATTCATCATATAATCCTGAAAAAAGGCATTACGATTTCCACAAAAATATGAAGCAGCACAACTGTTTTCAACATTGATGATAATCATAAATGTTTCTGGAGCAGCAAATTTTACTGATTTCTGAAGGATGATGACACTAAAGATATATATATAAAACAGATATTTTGAATTGTAATATTTCACAATTTTTACTGTATTTTTGGTCAAATAAATACAGCCTTGGTGAGCAGAAAATACTTAAAAAAAAAAAAAAAACAATAAAAAAATATTTCTGACCCCAAACTTTTGAACAGTACTGTATATATATTTTTCTATATTTATTATATATTGTTTAAAAATGCTGAAAAAGCTGTAAAGTTGTCCTTAACAAATGACACTACTTGTCTAGGTGAACTTCTGGGTTTGTGCAACTGCTGTAATTCCTGCGGGTTGCATGGATATTGTGTAAAAAGTTACATGATCAATAGAGCTCAACTTGTATTTCACATGGCATATTCAATTCATTTTGGTGTAGTTGCGTGGTTAGTTCAGAAAATGATATTGTATATACTATATTGTAATTACTATTAAGTTAAAAACTGAATACATACAGGATACACACACAATCTGCCATCAGGATAAACAACCTCTGCCTCCTCAACCCTGAGTAAAGAGACAAGCACATCTCAGAACTGAACAACATTCTGACTGGGTGAATATTGCTATAAAACAATAAAAACAGTGCTCACGTGAACGGCTCCTCACAGTATTCACTAAACATGGTCACTATCATGTCCAGCGTGATCTTTGCCTGCAAACACACACAGAAAAAAGTTCAAACAACCAGTCACTCAGGCTACAGAGATTACAATATATGTATACTTATACACACTATATCCTTTTTCAGGATTCTTTGATGAATAGAAAGTTTATTTGTAACAATATAAACATATTTACTGATTTAATGCATCCTTTCTAAATAAAGTGAGCACGTTTACATGCACACCAATATGCGGATAACTACCAAAAATCAGTTAATTTAAATAACCAGATTTACATGCAAATAAATAACTGCGTTTACACGACTATTAAAAAGAACAGGTCATTGCCCAGTGGTGACGTCAAAACGTAAGCATCCATGTATTTCACTCTGTTTGTTAAGCGAGTTGTGGTGTTAAATAAAGCATTAAAGGTGCAGTGTGTAGTATTTGAGGATCTATTGACAGAAATGCAATATAATATACATAACTATGTTTTCAGTGGTGTATAAAGACTTTACATAACGAACCATTATGTTTTTATTACCTTAGAATGAGCCATTTCTATCTACACACACCGCGGGTTCCCTTACAGTGAAGTCGCCATTTTGCTCCGCCATGTTTTTCTACAGTAGCCCTAAATGGACAAATTGCCCTACAGAGCGCTAGCTACTCTCTGCTGTCTTAGACGACGACATCTTTGTCCTGTGTCTGCCACTGTAGCTTCTCGATGTGCTTTGAAAGGGAGGGGTGAGGGGTTGCAATTCGCAACCTCACCCCTAGATACCGCTAAAATTTACACACTGCACCTTAAAAAAACAGAGTAATTGGGTCAAGAAAATTGAAACACTGGCTGTGGCTGGATGTGCTTAAATCTGCCATATAAGGACGCTTTCCTGTCACATATCACTCTTATTCAATAAGCGAAAGAACGCAGGGCGAATTCGGGCTAATGGGCAAAAATGTTTTATTCTTAAGCCAATTATGACCTTACATCGATAAAGGAAAATGGTTAAACGCGTTTACATGACCACATGCGCGGTCTGCTTATTAAGCATAATCGGTTTAAGAACGTGCATGTAAACGCACTCAATTTCTTAAAAAAAAAAAAAATCTTACCTCACCCTATACTTTTGTACAGTAATGTAATTATTACAAATTATACCTATTGAGGTCTGAATACATCGGTTAACAGAATCTAAGCTCATATTTGATGTCAGTAAAGCGGTTTACCTTTGTAAGGTCTGTGGCCGTGCACTCAATGAAAACGTTCTTTGTGTTTAGTGAGATTTTGCTGTGGTTTCCTGGGAGAGAGAGAGAGAAATACAAAACTTAAAACCAACAGATCTATCTGCAGAACAAAATCACTGTTCCTGTGAAAGCATGTGTGTGTTTTTAACTCACCGTTGATGATAGGAGGCATCGACAGGACGACTCCATTACTGTCATATATAATGGGGTAGAGAGGTTCGCTCTCAATGATATGGAGGTAGTGCCTCAGATGACTGTCAGTCTACAAGACATTAAATGTATTTATAAAAGATTTCAGCAGTCACTCCAACTAGCTACTTTGGCAGGTTGAATTTTATACATAATATACAAATCTTTTAAAAAGGCATCTGAAATAATAAACTAATGCTGCTGCCAAATTATGAGATAATCTAGCCATCCATCCATCTATCTATATACTGATTTGTCCTTAACAGCCAATCAGATCTCACCTTATAGAGACTCATGAGCTCAGTGGCGGAGTACTCTTTGCTCTGATTGAGCGGTTGGAAGCGGATGTCTGCGGGCGGTTTGGCTGTGTAGGTGAATGGACCGGAGATGGTGTCCAAATCATGAGTTCCTATGGCAACCAGCGTCCTTTTCCTGATGAGAGAAGAGCACAGTGATAAAACATCAGAATTTGCTGTGAATCTTCTCATAATAAAGCAGCGAGTATGTGCGTGTGGACTGGCCTGCAGACGTTCTGGTGCAGTTTCTCCTGCAGCTCTATGAAACTGTCATAGCGTTCCTGAGTGAAGGTGATGTTGCGCAGTACAGCGGCTACAGCATGCGGCCTCACAGCTGCCGTCTACGGGAACACGAAAGTAATATCTAATTTCAGCACGGCAACCATTACATTAATTTAAATTAAATTATCTCTTTCCATTCTTCACTATGGCTGATGGTTTCTCACTGTACTTGAGCTCTTAAGAAAATCAATATAATTAAACCTCTAAACTGAAATATGACACTGATATAAACCTCCTCAGTTATGACCAGCCGCTGAGGCTCTCCTCCATTTGCCGGACTCACACGCTTGTACCGGGGAGCATCCATCCTAGAAACACAAACAGTCCCATATCAAACACATAAAGGCATCTGACAAACAGCAGAACCACAGACACGAGTCTTACCTCTCCTTGAAGACCTGCAGACCCCTGACCAGACCCTCCAGACACAGAAGATCATAGCGGTTGGCTGGAACGTCGATCTTATACAGCACCACATCAGACGCCCCCTCTGCCTTCTCATCTCCCTGCTCTCGGCTTATAATGTCCTTCTCTGATGTCTAGACATTGACAAAGTAATGCATTGATCAGAAGCACTAACATCCATATAAACATAATGACTATATGTATAATAATAAAAAAATTACTATATATTATTATAAAAGAAATGTCTGATTTCTGTAATGCTATTATAAATACATATATTATTCATTTTATATATATAT